>VXBC01000497.1:182142-223558 GCA_013399945.1 Ploceus nigricollis | reverse complement strand
CTCGTTTTTCCCCAAAGCGCCTCCGGGCGCGCAGACAATGGGCGGCCGCGGCGGAGTTGGGGCGGGCGGCGGAACTTCGGTGGCGCCTGGTGTGATGGGGGCGAGGGCGGCGACTGGGGACCGAGAGCCTCAACAGCCACCGCACCGCCCGGGCAGCCGTGCCGGCGAAGGGGGTCACTGGGCGAAAGGGGGTACACGTGGCCACTGCCCCCCGATAGGACCCCTCGCTCCCTTCGGATGTGACGGAGGAGTGTCAGCGGAATCGCAGCAATTCCCCAGGAGTGACTGAAGTGTAAAAAGTGCAATTAAAATCAGGTAAATCACCTGAATGAACGCTTTTTACAGGGGTCCGGTCAGGTTAGGCTGTCGCTCTTTGATCGCAACCAGCGCCCAGCAGAGTCTCCAAACAGCTGTCAGAGGAGGCGGAGGCGAGAGGCTCTGCCTGGTGCAGCTCACGGATGCTTGAGCGGGCACTGGGGCATCTGCGGATCTTCCGTGCGCGGAATAAACTATTCAAGACGCTTTGCCGTGGCATTAGGAATGATGTTCTGCCGTTTATTTTAGAAGCTGTATAGAAACAGGAAGGGAAATACAGAAATAGACAGTCCTAGTGCCAGTGCTGGCAGAAGGGTGCTCCGCACGTGTGGTCCGGGACAGGAGGCTCGCAGGAATCGCGCTGGCCCGTGCCACTGAGGACTCGGGCACAGATGGTGAGGTGAGGTTGGAGAGAAGCCTCAAGCATGTGCACATGAAACTTAGAAAGTTTAAGGACATGAAAAAAAATCAAGATTTTCAGCCAAAGTAACAACAGAGTGAATTGCTGAAGAGTAAACAGCGAAAGGAGGTAAGCTGCTTGCACAGGATGGTGAATTTCCATTGAAACTGACGAAGAGAGATTGCTTGTAGCTGATCAAGCAGATGATGTTGTGGGCAGCTCAGGGTCAATAGCAGGAGGAAAGGTGTTTAATTTTGTGGCATAAGGGACAAAATTGATTTGTAGCGCTGCTGGGGGGAGGAGTTTGTACCCTTTTTCCTTAGTTTATAGTAGTGCCCAGAGATTGATTTTAGAGAAAGAAAACTGAGGAGGATTTCACTTCTCACGGTGTCAAAGCCTGAGATAATTGTATCAGAGAAGTTCATGGAGTATTAGGAGCAAACAGCTTATCTATGTCACTGTTTGCTTTTCTTGGTAATATATAAGTAAATAAATAGAAAAAAATGTCAGGATTTAGTTGTATAAAATTGTGTTTGTCCTGGACACTCAAAGCACTGATGTTAATGTTTATACAAAACTGCAACAAAAATATTCAATGTTATATAGTACTGCAACAAAAAATACAATGTTACATAGGTTCAGCAACCCAACATGAGCCAGTGTGCCAAGCTGTGCAGTGCTCAGGAGGATTGCCTGGTGTTTTAATCATACTTCTGTTTCTTTTTAGCATGATGTACAATGTGCAATTCAGAAAAAAAAGGTGTCATTTCTGGTTTGGTTTTGTAGAAGCAGATCAGGTGTTTTCATGTTTCCCTTCTGACAGGGGTTCCCAAATAAAAATGGGTTTATTCCTGCAGCAGTCGTAGTCTCCCTTTCATCTAAGGCTGGGTGATGTCTCTGTGGCAACTTCAGCAGTTCTGATGGCAAATTGATATTTTCAAAGTATCTAAAGTGTGTTAAACTTATGTAATGTAGTTTAGAAGTTGGGCACAGGTAATGGAGCCCTCTCCACTTCTGGGACAAATGCACTGGGGACCCTTGGACACTGCTGAAGTGTGCTGAGCCATGGTGCTCTTGGTGTATTCACAGAACCCTATGACTCTTTGTGAGACTGAGGTTTGATGATTCTTGTTCTCTCTGTTTGCCTGAGCTGCTCCAGACAAGCAGCTTCCAGCTGTCTGGAAAGGACAGAGATGATCTTAGAGGCAAAGGACACTAATGCCAAAGTGGGCATGGGACTGTTTGTCTCCTCTCCATGTTGTGTGTTCCCTGGTGTGGCTGTTTGGGCTGATGAAGTCCCACACACCTCAGTGCTCTGCTCTGAGCAGCCAGCCTGGTGCTCTGTGGTTTCCTGACCCCTCCATTGCCTGTGCTGGCTCCTCTCCCCTTGGGTCCCATCCTAAGGAGAAGTCCTGGTGTTGTTCTGCCTGATAGCAGGTCTGCAGGCAGCAGGGCCGGCCAGGGTGCAGGGACTGGTTGGCATGGGAACTGGCTCTTTGAAGAAGACCAGGAGAGGAGGAAGAGGGAGTGGTCTTGATGTGCGAAGAAGCTGAGACTCAGCAGATGCCATGGGTCACTCTGCTGCCTCAAGGGTAGGCCTGGCTGGATGGAAAGATTGGTGCCAGCTGTGCCACAGGCTGTGGGCCAGGGTCCCTGGGCCAGTCACATGCTGCTCGGGCACAGATGATGTGGGACAAGGGGGTTCAGCTGTGTGGTATGAGGAGCTCTGCCTTCTTCTCAGCTTGCAGGTGATGCTGCTGGCTTTCCGTGCCCAGTGACACCGTGCTGCCCCGCAGGGACACCCTCCATTCTCCCTTCCTGGGAGCAGCTTGCTGGCAAGGTGCTGGGGGCTGGGAAAAGTCGTACATGATGACAGGTCTCCAAGTGTCTCAGCTGCAATGGAAATGTTACAGAACCTCATATCCAAGACAAGACAAGTCTTTTTGTACCAGTTTGTTCAACTAGAAATCTGTACGGGGTTACTCATTACAGCTGTAGGTGAGAGGAGGTAAATTATTCATTTTCTCTGCAGTATTTTGTTACCTGTTCTTATAACCCACATCTGGTGCTGTAGGGTGGGATTGTGCTCGCTAAATGAAATAACAAGTATTGATTTTATTACTTCGTGTCTATTTAAACTTTGAACCTTCTTGCTCCAGGCCTAGCAGTGGTCAATAACTTAGTGAAAGGTTTAGTTACCTAAAAGCAGTTCGTGCAGTTATCAGAGCAGCCTAAAGTGATAATGGGAGTTACTCAGGATGTCCTGGCACACAGAGTAAACATGGCTGGGTTAAGAAAAGCACCTCTCTGCTACACTGCAAAGCTAAACCCTGTGTGTGGGCAGATTTTATGCTCTTAACAGAGCATTCAGCATTTTCCCTTTCAAAAACAGGTCTGGTTTTACACGGTAGCATCTAGTTCCACTCTTTTACCCAGGCTTGTCACTAGCTATGGGCACATTTGGAAATTTGGGTAAAATTTGAAGATGAGGGTAATCCTAAAACTAGAGTGCTATTTGCTTTGGTTTTTATCACAGCAGAGGGAATCCCTGAGGTTAATCGTGCTGTGCCCAGAATGATTTCCTTTCATGTGCTGAGTTCAGAGAGGACCAAAGTGTGTAAGTTTTTCTAATAACTAAAAATCTCAGGTTATTTCAGTTTTTCCTGAAGAGTTAGTTGACACGACAAGGTCAGTTTTTCTGGGAGCCTGCCCACAACAGGTATCATGAACGAGCCATGCTGATGCCTATACTAGAATGCTTTCAAAAATCCAAGTGTAAGTAATACCAAGAGTGGACAAGAGTTTCATTTAATTCCACACTACCAAGAGTAGTGTGGAAAGGCCTACATGAACCTCCTGGTACCTGAGGGCCAGTATAGATCACAAAAGATTTTTCTCTATTAGGATTCTTCTAATTCTAGAAGGTTTTACCAGATTTTACCTCAGAAAGGATAAAATGTTAGAAATATTAAACACAATTCACATTTAATTAAAAAAAGACAAAAATACTGTGGTTTAATGAGTGCTCTCCAGCAGCCCAGGCCTTCAGCTGCACTGTTTTATGAGCAGCCCTGTGGGCATCTAGGTACCTGTTGAGCTCAGCACTAGCAGGATGGCAGCCTTACCAGCCATGTCACAACAAAGAAATGAGTTCTGCAAGCAAAGGGGAACTTTTTCCTTCGTGCTGAATAGCTCCATAATAAAGGAAATGGGAAAGATGTCTTGTCAAAAATTATCAAAGGAATGTAACTACATATGGGGAGATACTGGTGAAGAGAAAAAGTGTTATACAGTCACTCTAAGGCTTTCCAAAACCATCTTTACTATTACCTTAATGTATTTTCTTCTTTCTGACCAATATAAATTTTGTAGTAGCTGCGTAGTATATTTACACTGAAAATTGAGTGTGTTCTCCTTGCCCAGATAGCCCTCGCTTGTATGGCAGCCTGCAGGTCTACAGTTCTCAAAATATTTTATTAAAACATGGTTTGTGGCATTAAGAGTGTCTTATAAAGGTGCCCTGAAGCAGTGCAGGAGGTTTGTTTGTGCTACAGATGAGGTGATGCTCTGGAATCATGTGGGTTTTTCATAGTGGCCATGTCATGCATCTTATCAGTGACTGATAACTCTGTAACGTGGGTGTACATTATCAAATCTTACACTGGCTGACTGATACCAGTAGTAATTCCTTTCCAGAGTTTTATCTGAAAAAAAAAAAAAGAGCCTGTTCACATCTGTTTTACGACTTTATGCATGGCTATTTTTGGATGTTACTTGGCTGTTGCATCCAAGTACCTCTGTTATACAATATAATGGCAATAACAACGTGTTTGGCAAATCTCACCAGGTCTCCCATGTAGGTTTTTCCTGGGGTGTTGGTCTCCCACCCTGTGTGATGGCTGAGCATCTCCCCCCACCCCCAGAAGGGCACTCTCTGTGGGACAGGGGTGTCCTGGGGGCCATGGTCTCCAGCAGTGTGGTGTGATCAGGCTGCAACATCTTGAGGCAAATGGCTTCAAGTTGTGCCAGAGGAAGCTTTGATTGGATATTGGGGAGAATTTCTGCATCAAAAGGGTTGTCATCCCTGGCACAGACTGTCCAGGGCAGTGGTGAAGTCACCATCCCTGGATGGATTTAAGAGAGGTGTAGACTGGGGACATGGTTAGTGGTGCACTTGGCCATGCTGGGGGGATGGCTGGACCTGATGATTTTAGGGTCTTTTCCAACTCAAACAATTCCATGATTCCATGAACTCCTGCTTTGTTCTGGTGCTTGGTGCTCTTCAGCACTGGGACCACAGCCCAGGACACCCAGGGACGAATATTTTCTCCTGGTTTTGTAGAGTGCAAATTCCTCCTTGTTGCACTCTCCTGGGCCTTTGGAAGAGCTGTTGGAAGAGGCTGACAACATGTGCAGGGCTCCCAGCCAGCAGCCCATGGAGGAGTTCCTTCTTTTCCTCTCAGGCACATCCCCAAAAACTGATGGCTGCTGCTTCTCCAGGTGAGGCCAAGGCTTAGTCCTGTGCTTACAGGCAGAGCAGGAGTGAGGAGGCTGAGTTTCCCTCAGTGTAATTGTGCTTAGCTTCCCAGCTAACCAGGGTAGACTTCTCCTGGGATATTCAGCAATTTTTAGTACTTCATCCATTCATTTTAGCAAGTAGTCAAGACAAGCAGAAAGTTAAGCAATTGTATATTTTGACAGGAAAAAATAAACCAGAATTGCAGAAACAAAGATATTTTTAAATTTCCTGTTTGCAATTGTCAACCCAGTAATCTGGAACTATGTGAGAGCTGCCTTATTGTTTTTATGGAATTGCTCATGGATTTCATTGTGTTTTCCTCTTTTAGCAAAATACACAGTACATTTACTCTCAGAAACAGCATTTTGCCTCATCTGGCAGACTGGAAGGATGTAACAAGTGAAAAAAGAAGTTAAATATTTCTGCTAGGTATCAGTAGCTGTGATTTTTTATTAAACCTCCATTTTTGCTGTTAACATCTCAATGGAAGGGAATGGAAACGTGAAAATTGGCTGGAATGCTGTTCATGTGCCATATGTGCCGTGTCCCTTGTGTCAGCAGCACACGGAACAGCCAAGGATCATTGTGCAGCAGCACAGTCCTCACAGCCAGGTTGTGAGATTTAATGCCTTTATTGAGCATCTCAGCAAAGCCTCTGGGTTGGGGCAGGTGGGGAAGCCAAAGGACTTGCAGTGCTGTTGCTGCTGGGCTTATGTGTTAACAGGGACAGTGTCTCCTGGATCACCATACTATCCACTTGGGATTTCCTCTCCATTCGTGATCACTAAATACCCTTAAATAGATTGCAGCAGTTACTGGAAGGTGGAGGGTATCTAGTGTGCTCTTAATTTATTTAGCCAAAAGGAGCAGTTTATTGGCCAGGAGCAGGACCACTGGAACCCCTAGCTCCTTACAGGCCATGGGGACAGCATATGAACAGCATATGAGCTCCTTCACATCCCAGAAATGTTTCCCAGGGAATTAAAGAAAAAAAAAGAAAAGAATAAAAAAAAAAAAGTTGTCACTGAGGAGTCCTCCTGGATACCTGAATGAGGAGTCATTGAGTAAAGAATGGTAAACACGTGGGGCTGCTAAGTCTTTTGTTCCATGATCACTTCAGAAATCCGAGTCACAGAGGTGCCATCAGAAGCCACAAGACACTCAGAGAGCCCAGGTGCCCGAGGCTGGGAGTCCAGGGGCCGCTTCTTGGCAGCCTCTTCTCTCTCATCCCTGCTCCTGCATATGGAACACTGGCATGCTACTCTGCAGCTGGTTGCTGATAAGGGATTCATCATTCCAAAGACTTGACTAATTCCTGCTCTGGCTTTGTCTCTCAATGAAACTTCCACTGAAAGGTGAAAAGATGGGTCAAGCATGTTAAAGAGGGTTGGAAAAGGGGAGGATGCCACTTCCTTACAGGTGAACATGGGGCTTGTTCTAAAAGGGGGGGATTTGCTCTTGTTGAGATGCCTGAGGAGGTCTTAAAACACTCAGATGTGTTCTGAGAAGATCCTATAAATTCACAGCTTTTACTGCCAAAGTGGTTCTTGGCAGTATTTGGAACTCTTATCCACCAACTCTTTTGCATCAGGACAAACACATCGGCCAAATGAAAGAACAGCTGTTCTTGAGGGAAAGTCAACATATCCACTAATGACTTGTCCCAATGTTTATTAGTTCATTACTGGAAAAAATCATGTGTATTTCCAATCCATGTTTGCTTATTTTCAGTTTCCAAGTGCTGTATTATTGCATTATGAAGAACTTCTTTCTTACTGAGGTGTTTCTATCAATGTTTTGATGTGCTTCTGCTCAAGTCATCTTCTTTAATTGTGAGATGATAAAATTGTTCGTCTGGGTTTGGCTAAAATAGTAGAACATTTCTTCTACAGTCCAAGAAATACTCTTCATTTTCTAGTTCTATACAGAGACCTTTTAACTTTTGACCATGTTGAGGTGAATATTTTTTCCATCTCTTCTACTCCGCATTCAGGTTTCCCTTTTTCTTTGTTTATACTTGCAGTAACTTATCAGACGAATGTTGGTTATCTGCATTACACTTGTAAAGGAGCCAGATATGGCTGTACTAGTTACTTTTTAAGCAGTCTGGTTTTGAAACTGGGTTTCTACCTTTGGAATTGACTCATGAATAACAGCAGAAAGCCTCAGCCTTGCTCAGAGTTGGAGCAAGAAAAACCTCTCTAGTCTGCTGAACTAGCACTGATAAGTTGAAGTGCTGAAGGACCAAGGAAAGCAGACAGAAACATGTAACAGTCCCTCAAAAGAAATTTTCAGACTATTACATGGGACTGTGACAAAGTTCAGCCTGGTGGAATCATAAAGCGCTGCAGTGGCCACACACCAGCTCCTGCTGAGGGATGCCTGCCCTCAGCACTGTCCTTCCAGCACTCACGGGAACAGGCTCCACACTCACCCCAGGCAGCAGCACATCATTCCCTGAGCCCTCGCTCCCAGCTCCACCATCACAGCTGCTCACCCTCTGCTCAGCTGGCACTGCTGCACCCCCACAACCCCAGCTCCGGGTGCTGCGGAAGGAATGGGTATGTGTCCATGGATGCAGCAGTGTCCTTAGAAATCAAGGATTGCTGGAATGTGTGGGAGTAAAACTGCAGGGGACTATGAGCAATACCAGGGTGGAATGCAGCTGGGGATGAAAAACTCTTACTATTCCTGATGCTGCTTGTAAATCACAGACTGAAGGAGACAGTGCGAGGAGGCAGAGGCACAGTGTGTCAGGACACTTCGCTCGGAATGGATGGCGAGGGCTCACAAGGACTTGGATACATTATTTTCCTTCATTCTTTGGACACAGAGTTGCACAGGACTGTTAGGAACTGAGCAAATGCTTTCAGAGACATCCCAGCCCCGCTCCTGGGCCCTGCCAGGCTTCGCAGGACCATTCTCCTGCACCACTGTCAGTGCCCGTGGCATTTTCCAGTTTTATCAAGTTTTACCCTCTTTTTGACATTGCACCAGACTGATCAGAGAACAGGATAATTTTGCCCAAACACGTCCTGTAAAAGGCAGAGTGCTGAAGTTGGCTGTACAGTGGTGATTCCTGCTCGGCCCCATGGAGGATCACCTTAATATCTCAGGTACCTCTGAAGTTTGGGTGTGATCAGCTGTGTGCTCCTCCTGCAGGTTTGCTGCTCCCTGTGAGCAGTTCACAGGGAATGTGGTGATACTCCTTTGCTTTGCAGGCAGGACACAGCCCACTGCCCCTGTGGGATGCTGTGGGTGTTACTGAAAAGTGGGAGTTCACGTTTCAGATTCACTTGTGACATTTGCAGACTGCATGGAGAGGGGAGCAGGTAAGGAAATGGATGCTGTGAGTGACACCAGCAGGGAGGAGATGGTGTGAGGAGCAGTCCGGCGCCGAGGGTGGTACTGGGCAGAGCGTTCTGCTCCCAGCTACCATCTGGGGCTGCCCTGAACTGGTGTTGGCTGCTACCTAAGTCCCATGTAGAGTTATATCCTTTTTTACCATACTGCTAAATTTTTCCCTTTAGAAAATGCTGAAGTAGTTGCTGGAATTCAGTTACCGTCCTACTTGAAAAATACCCAAAGGGCTGGAATGAGCTGGAGCTAGGGTTGTTCCCTTATGCTTCCAAAGCAAGGTGCTGTAGGAAGTTATCTATTCAACATGTCGCTTGCAGTCAGAACTGCTGTTGCCTGTAGTGTTCAATGATGAGCCAAGCCTTAATGTTTTTAAGTTCTCAGACCTAAGCTTTTTCCCGGGAGGATTTCTGCAGGGAGAGTGGGCAGGTTTTGTTGTTTAGTTGGGGTTTTTTTTGTTGCTTGGGACTTTTTATTTGGAACAAGCAAAACTGTTGTTTTATACTTTGGTGCAAGGAAGTTTTTCAGATACAAAGCACTCACAAATGTTCTGCAGAATAATTATTTCTGCTTTTTTGTGGTGTGAGAGTTGGCGAATGGTTTGAGGTGTGAGTCAAGGAGGTGTTTCTGAAGAGCACTTACCTGGAATCTTACAGTGAGTGGGAGCAGAGCCCGTCTGGCTGCCTGCAGTCACAGCCTCAACCTGCTGGCTGCTGCTGCTGCTGCCTTTTCATTGTTCCTTCTGAATTTTGTGTTTCTTTGCATTCTTGGAACTCTGAAATCCCTCTCTGAGCAGAACTGCTTGCTTTAACTGCAAGCCACCATGCTGATGGGGAGGCTCAGTGGCACTGGCCTGCTGGCATTCCAGGTCCTGCTCATGCCACAGGGCTTCTGTGGGACAGAAATGTCACAGAAAATGTCACAATCATTTTTTAAGGAAGGATGTCTTATGGAGCACTTTTAAGGAGTGTCTTGTGGAGCACATCCTGCATGGGCTGGAAGTCAGGTAAGGTTTTCCCTTCGAAAAGAGCAAGGCAGAGCTCTAATTTTGTGTTGATAAGTCACAAGCAGTGAAAGAATATTAACACTTCATGTCGTGTTTGTAAAAATGTAAGAAAAGTATCTGGAGAAAGAGAGGAAATTTATGACTTCCCATAGAATCCCAGAATCATTTGCATTGGGAGGGACCTTAAACCTCGCCTTGTTCCCGCTTCCTGCCAGGGTGCATTGATGTGCAAGTGTCTGAATCAGCTGAAGAAAAGAGCACTTTACATCAGCACAACAACGAGCAATCTCCACTGCTAACTCACTGCTAGTGGCACTGGGTGTCACTGGGTATTTTATTTTGAGCTGTTACTGATCTTCCACAGTTCAAAATCATGGGTGATTAAGAAATATGTTGGGGTTTCCCTGTCAGTTACCAGGTGGAGCAAATCCTTACAAGTCCATGGACATGAAGGACACCACTTCATACCAGCCCAGTGCCCAGTCTGAATGCCTGATTCAAGGACACTCATGTGATTTATGGCTGTTGCTACCATGGTTTTCTTTCTAAACATGCAGGTTCTCTTTGTTTCCCTCTATCAAGGATGTTATCCATCATTCCCACACACACATGCCATATGTTGTATGGCATGATGGACCATCTCCACCATGGCTGTCTTCACAGTGGGGCGGTGCTGAGCATGCCATGGGCAGGGGACCCTTTGCTGTCACCTGGATTAGTGATGGTGGAGGTGAGCCAGCCGGAGAATGACATGGGAAGAACACACAGGGCACAGCATGGATGTACATGGAGATGCATAAAGCCAGCTTGCATCTTGAAATAGGAATAAAATGTGATAAAGCTGTAATTGGGTCACTTGAAATCTGATGTTAATCTTTTGAAAATGTATTTAAAGTGCTGAAATGAAATTAAGGTACAAGAACAGGTTATGCATCTCAACAGCAGGAACAGTCAAGAATGGTTTGAAGGTTCTGTTAATAATTTATCATTCTTTAATTGTGTGGTTGTTGGGTTTAATACAGTAAGTTCTTTGTAAATATGACAGTGAGAATCATTCCTGTTCCTTCTCCCTCCTTGTACTGTCGGCTCATTTTGGAGCTTCCCCTGTGAGTGTTGCAGCTGGTTCAGAGTGTTTGCCATGCAAAACAGAGCATTAAAAGGTAACATCGGGGTACTATCAGGATTGCCATGTGTTTATGTATTTATATGTATCTATAAAGAATACATGAAAATGGTCCTGTGACTGAAAAGGACAACCAACCATTGATCAGTATTTTTAGCAAGATCTGAGCATGCTTATGCAAATTACAGTGATAAGTTACCTCAGATTTAAAAGTTACATAAATGGTTATATAAATGGGTGTCACAATTAAAGCAAATCAAACACACACAGTACTCAGATTCGTATTAATGTGTATAAATACATACATGGATGTATAAATACACAGGTACAGGTAGTTGTTGCTGTACAAAGTTAATGATGTTTGGGGGTTTGCTGGTGTTTAGTTTATTTGCATTTATCTGTCATTTAGTCACACATGTACACTGCCCATCTTCAGCCTGCTCCTGCCATACGTGTGGCTGTGGATATGACATGCAGGGTGAGCAGATCTTCAATGTAGTGAAGAGGAGAGAGAAGAAACATGAAATGCAAAAGAGTGGTGTTGCTCAGAGTGTTGTGGCTTTTGGAGGACAAGTCACAAAATCAGAAATTTCAGAGGGATCCATTGGTTGCAGGTGTGAGTTTGTAACAGGCCAGTGTTACAGGAGTTTGGTGAGTTGTGGGTCCTGCACAGCTATGTTACAGCAGTGGTATTTATTTGCAGTAATGTTCCTGTTGGAGGGAGAAATGGAACGACAGGGTCAGGGCAAGTCAGTTTGTAAGGGCTTACAATGGCTGATTTCCTGGAGTGTATGTGCTCATTTTTTAAGGTAATTCCTAGAATTGCAGAGGGCAAAACATAAGGGATATGTTTACTGAGCAAGTGCTTGGTAAACACAGGTTTTTATTGCAGCACAGCTGATCCTGGCTGCTGCTCCTCAGGGCTTAGGTTTAGCCCAGCTTTTGGGATTCCTTCTGCTGTGGGGCTCTCCCAGAAAGGTGGCCTACCTGCTTGGCCACTTGTGGGGTGCATTCCTGATAGAGATGCTTATAATCTTCAGATCCTTGGATCAGCAAAGAAAGGCTGAGGTTAAATCCAGTCTCATTTGCAGTGCTGCTTGCTGCCACACTGGGCTGGTGGCTGCCAGGGCGCACTCGGACCAGTGTGCCATGGGAGTTGTCTCTGTTGGTCTGTAGGGTTTGGATACATCCTGGTTAGAGAGTTGGCAGTGTCCACCCTCCTCATCCCTCGTGGATGTGTGATGTGTTGTACTGAACCTTGAAACTGAGACCTCATTCTATAGAGTCTCAAGGAACTGAGCAGTGAGCCCTGGCTGATTTTGGGGGTTCTGACTTCCAGCTTTGAATAACAGATTTGTTGCTGGCATGCACAGGTTCTAGTTAGGCCACATAACAGTGTGATGCTGGCAAAGACTTGGGCTGTGCAATAGGTGCAGGTTGCTGCAATCTAGAAACTTCATTTATTTCTGTTTGGTTGATTTCTTTTTTTTTCCAGAGTGGGTGATATTTCTTTTATACAATGTCACCAGCTGGTTTTAGCTGAGGAACAAAAGGCACATGCTAATAGTAGATATTTTTGTAAGTNAGCAGCAAGCCAAGCAAAAGCAGCAAAAGCAAAGCAGCAGAAAACCAAAAGCAGCAAGCCGGGGGAGGGGACAAGGCTGAAGACAAAACAACTTGGGGACACGGGAACAGAAACCACGATTGGGATAAAAAGCATGAAAATGTCCTGTCACCCCAGGACAGGTAGTTTGACCTGTGCTTGGGCAGAAGGTGCCCTGTGAGTGAAAATACACAAAGGCTGGATTCCAGCACTGTTCTGTGGAGGATGATTTGTGCTGGGTTCGTACAAGGCTGATCTGACAGTGGGCTGTTCCCAGGGGCTGCCTCCTGGAGCTCTTCATGGAGCAGTGGTCAACAGCTGAGGTGACACATTGCGTGAGGAAGAAGTGCTGAGACACTAATATCACAGAATTTTGTTGGTCATACAATAATTTAAGGAATATTTTCCCTGAGACAATTCTCCTTCCTACTCCCTGTGGTTTCTAAAATGCTCATGGAAATCAGTCCATTCCTGGGATCTTTTGTTTCCTGCTGTGCTTGCCTCAGTGCACGTGAGAGAATGCACTCCATCACTCCATCCCTCAATTATGTTTAGCAGATAAACAAGGATTTATTTGATCAGCCCAGCACTAATTCCGTAGAGAAGTTTTGCAGTATGTTTGGAGATAGAAGAGGAGATTTTTAGGGGTCTGGAGAGTTGCCTGTGCAGACTGGGATGAGCTGGGAGCTGGAGGGAGGAAGGGTAAAGGGCAATTTCATGCATGAGTCCACTTTCCGGTGTATGGCCACAAACCTGACACAGCGTTTACACCTAGGCAGAGCCCCAGGGCAGGACTCCTCTTCAAAGTGCCCTTTACTCTGTAAAGCTCTCAGTGACCTCAGCAGGACAACCTTGGTGTCCACCCAATTTGTGTGTAGGTCTCAGCCATGTGGAAGCTCCATATGAGAGGTTATTCTGCTGACAGAGGCTCTGGTTAGGAGTGTCCTGTGGGGATGACAGGTCTAAGGACATGGAGCCTGTAAGGTGAGCGTTAGGCTAGTCCATGGAACAAACTGGCAAAAACCCCCAGTGCTATGGACTCCATCAGGGTGTGGAGCTGCTGCTTTCCATAGGATGGAGCAGAAAGGGTTTGAGGCACCTGGAGACATTAATTAGTGGTGGCATTGGCAATGCTGGGGAACGGTTGGACTCCATGTCCTTCAGATTTTTTTCCAATGTAAATGATTCTGTGATTCTGTCATTCTGCTGGGCCAAGAGTCCTGTGTGGGTCATGAGTGGAGGGGCTGCAGTGTTGGTCACAGGGCTGAGTGCCACAGACTGGGGAGATGAGCTGTGGGGAAGGGCCCCTGCACTGCACCTGGCTGTGGCTGTGCAGGGGGAGCCGGGACATGTGCTGCCCGCTCACTGGCTTTGTTTCTGAGTTCTGTAGAGTGCAGTGTGTCTGCTCAGGTGTATCTGTTTGAAGCTGTGTGGCAGCAGAGCAGAGCTGTGTGGATGGTGTGACGCTGAGTGGGATGGGTGTCGCAGCTCTGCTGGCTCTGTGGTTCTGGCTGACACCTGCACGTCAGTTGAAGACAAAATAGAAACCATACACAGAGAGCAGAAGGTGATTGGTGAAAGGAGTGGGAGAGAGGAAGAAAGCAGCAGAGACAAGACATGTGCAGACCAGTTCACTTTTCACACCTGCAGCCTGTTGGCTCAGCCCTTGAGGTGGGAGCTCCGTCGTCCTCGCAGCACCCTTTGGGGCCAGGCTGGGATGCACTGGGGTGCTGTGGAGGGCCTGCACAGTGGTGTTGTCTGCTTTGTCACCTCCCCTGCTCCCAGGCTGGGATGAGCCCTTCTTGCTCCCTGCAGCTGCAGTATGGCCACCCAGCCTAGAAAAAGTTTTGCATGTGGCCAGATTCCTTTGTGGACCAGTGCCACTTCTTTCAGTGGAGTTACACAAGGAATAAATGAAATCTAACAGAATGATTTTGAGAGTTATTTTTGTTGTGTTTGTTTAATGGACTTCTTGACCTTTTGGGTCAAGAATTTGGGACCTTGAATTTGGGCTTGGCAATTTTTTTCCTTCAATTTTGATTTATTCCTGCTTTTTGCCACTCTTTCTCTGGTTCCCTCCCTCTTGGCTTATTGCCCATCTGCTTTTGGGAAACCCAGTGATGAGAAGGAGGAGAACAAACATCAGGGCAGCTGTAATCACACAGGGCTGAGCAGCTTCTCTGCTGAACAGGCTGAGCCCAGTTTTCAGCAGCAGCAGCACCTTGGCACAGTAGTGGGTCCACAGATGTCCTGTGCCCAACTCAGGTCCTTCACATGGCAGAGGATGGGGCTGGCACTGCTGGGGGATAGGGCAAGAGATATGTTACTGTGCAAAAAATGGCACGAGACATTCTCCCCAGTCAGTGGTGAGGGTGTTCACCTCTTCAAGGTGTTGCCTCTGAGGTCATTGAGATGACAGGCATTGCAGTCAGCTGGAATTGTTGATTGATTGATGGGATAAGGCTCTAAGTCATTAATTATTTTAAATTATATGACAGCAAGATTGAATAGAATTTTGAGTTGACATAAAATAATTAGGGGGAAAAGAGTCTTATCCAGCACTTTTCAGCCACATGTGTTTCATAAGAGGGTCATCTGCCAGCCATAGGGATCAGGAGAGCTGGGCTTCACTTCTGAAGCAGGGTGTATTTCCTTGCTCTGTACATTCCCTCAGTGAGAAGAGGTTGTTGGAAAATGTAATTCATTCTAAACTAGGCAGTAATTCTCCTTCAAATTATATCTTAATAAAAAAGATAACATCTTGGGCAGTCTCTGATTTAGGCACACTGCATTTTAAATCTGTCCTAATTATAGTGCTCATCGCTTAACATTCATTTAATGAAGATCCTCATTTATAAGGACAAGGTTGGCAAATAGGAATTAATGCCATTATAACCCGTGAGTCTCCCAAAGGAAACAAATCAAAAGCTCTGTGAAGGAAATGAAACCTTATTATTTATAGCAAGGCAAAGCACAGAGTCACCAGCCGTACCTTTGTGTATCTGGCTCAAGGGCCTGCAGGAGATGTGGTTTGGAAAGGACAGTGCTCTGCTGCTATGGGCATCACTCCAGCTGGGGCACAGCTTCCCTTGAGGAGCCCCCAGTCCAAGGCTCCTGTCTTGCAAATGGACCTTGGTTTTGTTTTGGTCTCAGTTTCTGATTCAAGACCAGACTTCCTCTCATCATCCCCAGAAATAACCATAGTGGTTCACCAAGGCCCAGAAATAAGGATGGAAGGAAGACATCACAGTTGTCTCGGTGGATCTGGAATGTTGTGGTGGATGCACATCTATGCTGCTGTCGTTTCATCTCATGCTGATGTCAGAACTGCTTGGTTTGAAGGAGCGCTGTCAGATTGTCTTCACAGGTGTTGATTTCAACACACACAGGAGGTGGTGATTCCACTGGCTCCTTAAAAACCTTGATCATCCTGAACAGTGTGTCACTGGTGGAATTCAAGTGATGGCAGTGAGAGTTATGTACCAGTCTAAGAGCCCTTAGAGCAGTGCAGACTTGCACAGGCCCCTGCAACCCTCACAAATATCTCCTTACTTACTTGGAGGCTCTGAGTCTCTGGTGACTCGAGGGAACAGCTGGAGCTGTGTCAGAGAGGGTTAGGGTGGATCTCAGGGAAAGGTTCTTCCCCCAGAGGGTGCTGGGCACTGCCCAGGCTCCCCAGGGAATGGGCACAGCCCTAAGGCTGCCAGAGCTCCAGGAGCCTTTGGACAGCGCTCCAGGGATGACCAGGGTGGAATTGTTGGGGTGTCTGTGCAGGGCCAAGGTTGGACTCCATGATCCTTGTGAGTCCTTTGAGCTGAGGATATTCCATGATTTTATGAAGCCTTTGAAAGCTCTCTGTGTGGGCAGCACAGCCACAGCAAATGCCCACTTGCACAGAGCTGGGCATTTTCAAAGCACTGAATGAGTGTTTGTCCGTTCTACAACAGCAGCCTCGAGGCCATGGGGCAAATGTTGGTGCTGCTGCTGTCTGCAGGGGGGAAACTGAGTCAAAAAGCTGAGCTCATTTCCTGGGATGAAAAGCAGTCCAAGCAATCTGATAAGCAGTGAGGATTGTTCCTGTCCCTACATTCAGGTGTCGCTGAAGCTGCTGGGCTCCTTGCAGGGACTGTGCAGACGCTGTTCAGTTTGCAAGAGGAGGCCTTTCCCCTTTTCCCTTTCCCCTTTTCCCTTTCCCCATCCCTTTCTCTCCACATTTGTGTTTCTGTGAGCAAATGAGAGGTGATGTGAAATCCTGGTTGTCCAATACAGCTTGAGTGCTCTTTCATTTAGGCCTTAATTAAAGACGTCCATGCAGGGGACCCTCACCCCTGTGCCCACACCAGCAAGTGGGTTCCTTCTGCTGTCCTTGGTCTTGGGTCTCCTGCTGAAGTGACACCAACATGTGTCTCTGTTCTCCTGGATGACTCCTGAGCTCACTGCTTTGCTTTAACCCTAGCTGACAGCAGGCTTCAGCTCTCCAAAATCTCTGTTTCATGAAAACATGTGACTGATTAGATGAGACAAATCCTTCTGCTTAGGAAAAAGCTTGTTTGTTTGCTCTGGAGACATTGGAGAGCACACAGGAGAGAGCTCTGGTCAGAGTTCACCCTGTAAAGCCACCAGGAAAACATCCCAGAAGACATGAACCCATGGAACAGCTCATTTCCTTGCTCTCAAAATGGCCTCCCTCTTTCCCCTTTTCTGTCTTTTATTAACTTCTCTTGTGCTCACACTGTTAGCTGTTGCATTTCTGGATGCTGGGATGGACACTTAACATTGGCCTGGCATCAAAACATGAAGTGTGAGCCTCTCCACTGCTGGGCAGTGCTGCTTTTCTGCAGCACCTATGGCTTTGTCCAGGTGGTAGAGGCTCCTGGAACTGGACAGGTGTCTTCTGGACAAATTACAGAAGTAAATGAAATTACACCTTGTTAAGGAAGAACGTTGTTGTGCAACATGTGATTGGTGACACACTGAGGAGTACCAGTTGTTAAGGGATAGGGATGAGCTCAGGGTAATCACTAATTGTGACCTGTAAAAATGCTGTGAGTTCTTCTTCCACGCTTCATGGAGCTTTGATGACTTGTCCTCATGAGTTGGGGTGGAGCAGTGCTGGGAAGGGAAGGGAAGGGAAGGGAAGGGAAGGGATGTTAGCCTATTTTTTTTCTTTGGCTCTATTTCTGTTTTCCTAGATTTGATTTTCTTCCCCCTCTAAGAGTCTTTTTCTTGTTTATTTTATTTTTTCATATTTTTCTATATTGTCTTCGGGTTGATAATGGAGGTGACATGGTTTTGATAGAAGAGATACTATGTGGGTTAATGTTTCTCCTGAAGCTACTTAAAATGTCACCTCGCTGCAGATGACAACCCAAGGTTGCCAGAAACATTCATGCTATAAAACCAGTTTAGTTTACTCACCTTTTATTAGTGTTGCCTGCATAACAAAAAAAAAATTGTTAACTTTATCAGAATATTGAAACTTGAACATCTCTTCACTGCCAACACAGAAGCAACTTCATTTTAAAGTGGCAAAGGGCAGAGTTTCTAATAAAAATGTAATTTGTAGTCTCTGATTGCAAGAGCTTATAATGTGCTAATTCTCCTTTAAGTCCGTGTAATGTGGGTGAGATATCAGCTTCAACAGCTGCAATATCAAAGCCTTTACTTGTCATTATTATTTTTTTCCCTACAACAGTTTCAATGAAATTCAAATACATTTTTAATAATATTTCCCTTTTATCTCATTATCAAATTTGTTTTATGCTGCCTCAACATGAGTTAAATCACTTAACGACCATTTAAAAATCAGTCATTAGGTTGGTTAAAATTGTTCCAACAAGATTCCTGGATGCAGGACAATTAATCTCTTAGGCCATCTTTGCTGTGTTTGGGCAGAAAGGTTTTTTGAGCTGTGAGAGGTGGTGGTGGCTGCTGCTCCAGCATCCCACATCCCTGCCCTGCACAGCAGGTGCATCCCCAGTTCCTGCTGGCAAGGCTGCAGCCCCTCAGGCATTAATGGCCATGGCACAGCAGTGAGGGGCTTTATGGGGTGTCTGGGAAGGGTTTTCTCTAACAAGAGAATTGTCCAGCCTTGGCACAGCTGCCCAGGGCAGTGCTGGAGTCCCCATGCCTGGAGGGCACATGGGTTAGTGATGGCCTTGGCAGTGCTGGGGAGTGGTTGGACTTAATGGTCTTTGAGGGCTTTTTCAATCTAAACAATTCTATGGCTCTGTGATTCTGTCCTTCACCAAGCAAAAATTTTTTCCTTCTAACCCAACAGTGCAACTGGGAGCTTTTCCCAGTTCTTCCCTGACAATCCCACACTGACACTGTGGGATCCTGCTCCTGAGGATCCCAAACACACTGCCCGGATCCCAGGCACATCATCGTGATCAAGCACTGGCTGTGATCCCATGCCAGCTGCCTTTAGACCCATCTGATCATTTTCAAATGCTTGGTTTGAGTCTTTTTGATGTTTGTTTCTCTTGGGCAAATGGGGCTGAGAAAAAAATCTGGAGGGACCAAAGTGAGCGTTCTCATGGGAAAAACCAATAGATGCAAACCACAGCGTGCCATTTGTGCTGCAATTCAGGGGCTCAGGGGGAGAACACCACTGTTCAGTCACTGTAGATGACTTGGTTTTCTTCAGCTGGAGAAATGCTTTGATTCTATATTATTTGTAATTAACCTCCCTGAGAAAAAAACAGTAAATTGGGTAGGAGATGCTTCAGAACTGGGCCCTGGCTTCTACCACAGCTGGCAGTCCTCTTCTGCTTTTTATTCCCAGGTGGAAATGCTCAGACCGACCCAAGGGTCAGTCACAGCCCCTTGCTACCCAAATCTTGCCCTGTAAACCCAGCACAGGCAGCAGGAAAACCTTGTTCCTCTGCTGGCAGGAATGGTTGCTTGGGGCTGTCCGGCAGTCTGGCTTTAACTTTTGGTGGGAATTTGGTTTCCTGTGCCTATATCCATGTGGAAGCCACCAACAGTCCTGCTGGTGGCAGTGCCTGGAGAGCCCAGCTCTGCTGGGAGACAGGAGCAGCACAGCCTGGAGTGGGTTGGTATTTTGGTTCCTGATCTCCTGAGGCAGTTCAGCTGGGGGATCCCTTGGACAGTTCACACTCCCAGTTTCCCACACAGAGGGGGCAGCAGCTCCTCCCTGTAAGCAGCTGTAAGTGGCCAAACCTTATTCCAAAGCCATGCTGTAGTTGGAAAAGTTGACTGTGTCTTGTAGGGGCCCGCTGGAGTTTGAGGTCAGTTATTTTTACTTCTCTGCGTTGTTCTCTCAGATGTTTGACTCTCTCAGAACAATGGCTCCCACCATGCTGCAGCCACTGCCCTGTGCCACAGCTGCTCAAACCTCCTCCCATCCCGTGCCAAGGGTCTCATCTCCTTCCTTTAGCTAAATATAGAGTTTTCAAGCTCTTGTAGAGAGCCTAATCCATACCTTTACTGAGCTTAGCCAGCTGAATCCAGTGGCATAAGCAGCTGACACAGCTTTGTGGGTAGAGGAATCCTCTACATTCTCTTACACTGGCTCTAATCTACCAAGATTTGTTTAAATTTTCTACTGATTAATCTGGTATTTTCTACTATTTTTTCTGGTATTTTCTACCAATCTGATATTTTTCTCTCTATATGTACAGGATTCTGAGGACTGGATTGTTGTGATGGTGATTTTTCCTGTCGGCAAACTTCAGTTTTCTGTGCTGGCTTCCCAGGGACACACAATAATTTTGTATTTTTTCAAGTAACTGTTTAATGAAAAAAAATCAGCCAAATCTGCAGTTGCTTTGACACAATTCCAAAATAATGATTTCTGTTCCCAGTCTGGCTTCACAGAGATGAGTGTCTCTGGCTTTAGTTGCAGAGCTTCTGTCACCCTGGGCCCTTTGTTTTGAAGGGAGCTGGCTCCCACATTGACAGTTGCAACAGGGGCACCATACCCACCAAGGTTTCTGGCAGGATCTTATTTTGACACAACAGTTACAATAGTAATAAAAAGGATGTGTTGCTGTATCTTAGCTAGTTTGGCCTTTCCCAGTGTGGTTGCAGCCTTGGTTTTGTTGCTGCTGTTCTCCAGCAGCAGGTGTGTCTGTGGTTTGCGATGGTGACGTGCACTACCGTGTGCCTTGGCGTCAGCAGGGGGTTCAAAACCACCTCTGGCAGTGGGGGCTCACAGTGCATTTTAACAGCTGCTCCCCTGCCCCAGGTGTGCTTGTGTTGGTTCTTGGACACCTGCACACCCTGCCAAGGGCACCCAGAGCCCTCAGGGAGTGGATCCAGGGACTCTCATGGGAGGGGTGGGCACAGGATTGCGTGTTATCCTTCTTTATCAGCACCCAGGTCATGGCCTTCCTGCTTCTGGACCAGCACCAGGTGCTGCTGGTGTGTCCACCCTGTATGAATTTCCCCCATTGCTGAACCAATGTTTGGACACACTGGTGTCCTGCAGAGCTTGAATGGAGTGAGAATGATCTGAGAGGTTCCGTGATGTGCTTGGTAGAGCTGGCTCACACTGATGCCTCGCCTTTGGGATGGAGCAGCCATCCTCTGCTCTGCTTCCTCTGGGCAGAAACAGGAGCTATAAATTCTGAACTCCTGCACTCGTCAGTGCTCAGCCCTGCTGGGGAATGCCAGGAGGCAGAATGTGGCCTTGTGTGTGGAGGTGGCACTGCGTGACCCCTGCCCATACCTTTTCCCTGGCAGAAAAGCAGTGTTGGTGTTCTCTGCCAGCTGAGGAGCACTGAGGTGCTCTCTGCTGATTCAGAGCACTGGCAGCTGTTCCCTGCTCCCTGCAGAGCACTGGGGAGGCATTTCAGGAGATGAAGTTGGGAAAGCCCAGGAGAGCTCTTGGCACAGTGTGATCCATCCTTCCTTGTGCTGGAGCTCAAGGTGCCTCTGATGTCTCTGGTGGGTGATCTTGCTGAGCTAAGCTCCCACAGAGCCAAGGCACCAGGGATGAATCCCACAGCACCCCACTGAACTCTTTTCCCTGTGTGGTGTCTTGCAGCCTGGGCTGCTCCTGACGCAGGCAGCAGGAGCAGAGTCCCCTTTGCCCTTCCTCCGTGGGCAGGACAGTGCCATGCTGGACCTGGATTCTTTGGCTGGCTGCTTGGCACTTGGACTGTGCAGACTTCTTGTCTTGGGTGCTTCAATGCTTAGCTGTGTGCTTGGCTCCTCCCTAGCCCTGTGCTCCCACAGGATTGTCCATGGGTGTGCCCAGGGCTGCTGCTGGTGTGTCCCATCCAAACCCACCTTGGTGGCATTCTGGCACAGCCAGGAGTACTGAGCTGGGTGTCTGCTTCACCTCCTCATCTTCCTACATTGCAGCAGAGGTGAGACCTATGGAAGTTGTGCACATGGTATCCCTTGCCAAGATCCCTCTGGTACTTCGCAGCTGCCCACACATATTTTGTGAAGGTGTATTTTGTTAATCAGGTTTATGTGGGATGGTACTAGGAAAACTCTGTGTAGGTGCAAAATAGTCTCCTTGGGAAAAAAAAAAAATCTGTGCATCTCTCTGCCACATTTTCATGGAGTTCCACAGTGGGCTACTGGGTGGGCTTCTGGCTGGCAGCTTTTGGAGCAAGCCCTCAGGAATGCAGGCTACAAAAACCCAGTCTGTACCAGTGCACACGGCCTCAGAGCTGGTTTGGGCAAGGTGCTGCTGGTCAGTGCAGCTACTGCATGGCAAACACGTGGGGCTGTCGTCATTAATGGTATGCTTGGGCATGGTTGGGCTAATGTCAAATTTACCTTCTTGTGTTCCAGCTGTGTTGGTGTGGAAGAAGAAGAGGCACCAGATATTGACATCTATCATTGTCCAAATTGTGAGAAAACCCACGGAAAGTCAACCTGTAAGTACCCCTGTGCATCCAGTCCCCGACACGCAGGAGGGTGGGGCTGTTTGAACAACAGGACCTTTTTGTTTTGGTCATTACAAAAAGCACGCCTCAGTATCATGTGCCATAAATATTGGAATTCAAACCAGAAGGTGAAGAAAGGTGTTAGTGGGAGGAAGCTGCAGGCTGGATCACAGAGCTTTTGCTGCAGCCTTAGGCACGTGTGTGAGCTCATACAGGCACTTACCTGGAAAACTGCAGTCCCCGGCCCCACAAAAACCTGAGTGTCCTTCCTTGGTTGAATTGTGCCCACACTCAGTATTGTGGGCTAGAAAAACCCTATGGAGGCAACTAACTGCTAATAGAGGGTGTTTTGGAACCTACATGGAGTTTTCTGTCTGCAGATGAGAACAGTAAGAAGCAGTTTGTTGTGCTTGGCCTGGATATAGAATTGCAGCGATTTCAGTGTCAGTCAGAATTGTAGGATACACTGAGGGTGCCAATTCTTGCAGTTCTTTCACAGGAAAAAGATTCTCCTGAGCAAAAGTGACAGTTGATCTCAGTGGGAGTTTTGTCTGGGAAGGAATCGTGGGATGTGTTTGCTTTGGTCAGATTAATTCACAAATTCTTTCTATCATACAATGGAGAAAAAAAAAGAAAGGAAACCAATCCCTGTGAAAGATGAAATGCTTTGCTTGAAAACCAGTTATTATAAATAAGCAACAGTGCCAGGGAGGATCCTGCTGCTCAGCAGCCTGAGGGAATCCTGCAGAGGAAGAGCACCGTGCTCATCTGCTGGAGCTGAGGAAATCCTGATGACCTTTTATTTAGTGTGAAATAAGGGATGACTGGAAAGTGACTCCTGTTGTGTTAAAATTCAGAATTTTTAACCCAACAATTATTTCTGTATTGCCTTAATTGATAAAGTTTAAGAAATTTCTAGTGGGAATGGAGTGGAGTCTGAAGTGTTTGTTTTGTGGGCAAAAAATAGAATTGTATTTTCACTGTGATTTTTTAAAAATCAAATGTGAACTGTAAACCTGAATGACCTGCAGCTGCTCCTGTGTCCCAGAGGGTCCAGCTGAGAAGCTGGCAAAATCTCTGCTGAGGGGCTGGTTCTGAAAGACTTAACAAAATCAGTATGTCCCCACAAAATGTTGTGGTTTGAAAGGATCAGCCTTTCTAGTGTTTTGTTTTCCTGGTTACACAAATAACCACAAATCATTTTGAAGTGAATGATTTGGGATTGGAGCGGGGGTGATTACAGGCACTCTCAGACTGTTCCTAACCCAGGAGGGAAGCAGCAGCACAGGATCTCCACCCTCTGAGTCTGTCAATGGATAACATTGAGATGGGTCTGATACTTTGATTTCTTTCACTTTTTAAAAAAATTATAAATTATGAAAGACACCTACTTTTCAGGGCAAGGGGAAAAACCCAGCCAGAAGCAGCAAAAGCCTATAATCAGGAATTGAATATCAGTTCTATAAAAACTGGGGTGTGTCATCCTAGAATTCAAGACATGGCAGTTTTGATAAAAAGATTGCAAGTTTAATATACCATTTATGATGAGGAGAGTTGAATTGACAACAACATTCTGATGCTTTTTAAAAGGTTTCTGTCTACCCAGTTATTTTTATCCAAATAAAAACCCACTGATGTGTCCCAGAGCATTCAGCCCAGCAGAAAGTGCTGCTGGAGCAAGTTCCAGCCCCTGCCATGGGCACAGAGCTGAGCTCAGTGCCTATGGATTTCCATAGATGCTGGGATTTGGGAGGGCAAGGATCATGGAATCAGAGAATGGTTTGAGTGGGAAGGGACCTTAAAGTCCATCTTGTTCCACCCCTGCCCTGGGCAGGGACACCTTCCACTGTCCCAGGTTGCTCCAAGCCCCATCCGACCTGGCCGTGGACATTTCCAGGGATCCAGGGGCAGCCACAGCTGCTCTGGGCACCCTGTGCCAGGGCCTCCCCACCCTCACAAGGCACATTTCCTTCCCCATATCCCATCTAACCCTGCCCTCTGGGAAGCTGTTCCCTGTGTCCTGTCCCTCCATCCCTTGTCTCCAGTCTCTCTCCAGCTCTCCTGGAGCCCCTTCAGGCCCTGGCAGGGCCCTGAGCTCTCCCTGGACCCTTCTCCTCTCCAGGCAAGCACCCCCAGGTCTGCCAGGCTGGCTCCAGAGCAGAGGGGCTCCAGCCCTCAGAGCAGCTCCAGGGCCTCCTCTGGATCTCTCCACATCCTTCAGATGTTGCAGCCTGCAGATTGGAGGCAGCTCTGCAGCTGGGGTCTCAGAAGGTGTCCCTTGACCCTCTTCCCTCTGGGGATGCAGCATGGTGGGAATACAGACCAACATCCATTCTGCAGGACAGCAAGGACACTTCCTTTTCTCCCTTTGAATACAGCATAGACAGTTTAATGAGATGCAACACCAATCATCAAAGAAGTGAAGTGCAAAAATTTTATTTAAATATAAATCTTTGCTATCCTTACCTTGAGTTTTGGTGGCAAGGACACAAGCTGCATAGTAATTTTCTCTGCTAATGTGTAGAATCGTGGATTCTGTGGAAAAAGGAGGCTGTTCTACTCTAGCCCATCCTTGCAGGGTACACCAGGCCAGGGGAGTTAAAAGCTGGAAGAAGTGATGGAGGGAGTGGCTTAGCTGGTGAATTCTATCTGCTGGAATTTGTATGGAGGATGTCCTGCTGCAGGGCTTGGGCACTGCTGGGAGATCTCTTCCTTTGCTTATTAACTGCTCCAGGATCTGTTCAGACCCGTTATCCAGCACTATCAGCTCTGTAATAAAGGAGGAGGAGTTGTTCCAGCGCCAGTAGTTCACTGGTAGGATTTAATTATTGTGAGATTAGCAAAGGGAAACACAGACACCAATTGTCTGTTATGCATCTTGTCTGGATTTAAAAATATACGTGTATTTCTGGAGCTCACCTTCTGCCAGATATGTTTTCCAGATGTCAAATTTAAAAATCATTTCCTCTCCTTACATTTTTCCACATTACCACTGTGGTGAGTGGCTGCTCTCAGAAGATTGCTTCCTGTCACATGGCATTTTAAGCCATTCCCGCTTAATGAGATGTGTAGGGACTTCTCTTTGGGAAAAATCATCCATATTCATCCAACATTTTCTGACATAATTTCAATAAAATGTAAGGGCTTCATTTGGGCAGGCTTGGCTCATTTTCATAACAGAGTCTGAAATGCTGGGTTTGATTGCTGCCTCATTTGCCACAGTGAAAATCAGGAGAAATCCTTTGGAATCAGTGAAGTTACAGAGCTGTGAGTAAGCCAAAGGTTGTGGCTGGCTTTAAGTACTTACAACCTTTGATGCTGATCAGTAGAGAGCTCACAGGGTGCTCCTGGGTATCCCTGCTCTAGGGAAGCACCCTGATAATGGCTGGAACAAGATGGGCTTTAAAGTCAAACAGTCATTTAGGTTGGAAGAAACTCCAAGATCACTTAGTCTAACCTGTGACTGATCACGAGCTTGTTAAGACCAGAGCACTGAGTGCCATGTCCAGCAGTTCCATGAGCACTTCCAGGGATGGGGACTCCACCCCTCCCTGGGCAGCTCTGTCCCATGCTTGACCACCCTTTCATTCTTCCTGAGAATTCAAGTTGATGACCCCTTCTACACAAATAGGTTTGAAATAATATAAGTATACCTGTGAATTACTCATTTTGAGATACAGTTTTTGTAAAAATTTATTCCCTTTTTCCAATGTTGGACTTCCCAAAGGTTAAATTTGGATCAGAAAGATCTGCAGAAAAAGAAATCTGTGATAAATTGCAAAAAATTAGCTTTTCTGGCCCAAGCTGGGATCTGTTGCACATGAGAATAAGCCTTTAGTCCTTACTGTGGTGTTCAAGGCAAAGATAAAATATAGAAAGTGTGGCTGAAAATGGCCAAGGGTCAGTGTTTGATACAGTGTAATGGACTCCAGCTGCCATCCAGGAGACAGCCCCTCCTGGGGAATGCTCTGGGGTGAGGAATCCAGGCTGCCTCTGCAGGAGGGCTGGATGGGAGAGGTGGATGGGGAGGTTCATGGAAAGGTGGATGCCTGCCAGCTCTTGGTGCTGAGGCAAAGAGCTCCCCAGAGGTTTTGGGAGAGTTGCAGTGAATTTGTTAATTCAGCACTGATCTGTCACCTTCATTTCCCAACGTTCTGTGCTATCTGGAGTGTAATAAAGGAACGTGCTTAAACTCTTTAATTTTCCTGTGGCAAGTGACACTTCTTTCCCTGGGACTTGCACTCAGAGTGCAAGTGCAATCAGCACACTTGTGGTGTGGATTCGGATGTGCTGAGAGGGGGAGGAGGCAGAGGTTGGGAAGGGAGGGAGAGGAGGAAGGTTTGGCATTCAAGCCAGGCTTGTTTCCTTTGTTACCACGAGCACTGAATTAATACACTAAGCCTGAGAGTCATTAAGATAAAGAACTAGCAGCTTTAATGAATATCTCCAGCTAGGCTGGAGCCTGCATGGAACTAATAAACCCAACATGCTTTGTGCAAAACCTGGGATGGACTCACTGGGAGATGTCTTTCCTTGAGTTATTCTAGGGCTGTGGTTGGCAAAGCAAAATTTGCTCTTTCCAAATCTCATGTATTATTTCTCTAGCCTCCAGATTCCTTTCCTAATGGAAAAATGTATGGATCTGTGTGTGTGCAAAGAGTGAGGAGTGGGTGCCATCCATGAGAAGTCTGCTGCTTTCCCTCACTGTTTTGATAAGAGGTGTGGACTTGGGGTGAAATACTGAATTTCATGATGTAAAACAAGGGTGGAAAATGAAAGTATGTGACATATGAAAATTCTATTAACAGAGGCTTTAAATGATACAAATGAGGAAAAACCCGGTTTCCTACCAAAGTGAGTTTCTCTGGACTCACTGTGGAAGCAGGAACAGCTGAGGGAGATAGTGCTGACTCAGGGAAAAAGGCGGACCAGTTTTTCTTGCTTTGTGTTATCTGGCTACCAGAGGCAGGGCAAAACCACATTGAAACCTGACTGGCTCACATGTGCTCATTCCTGCTGGCCCTTTATCCCTGATGGACTGTCCTGTGTGTCCATCCCTCACTGGGAGCACAGTCAAGGGGCCTCAATCAGCTGCAGCTCTGAGCCATAAAAAATTCCCTTCCCTGCACTTCTAGCAACTAATCCTTTTCCTTTTCCTTTTCCTTTTCCTTTTCCTTTTCCTTTTCCTTTTCCTTTTCCTTTTCCTTTTCCTTTTCCTCCTCTTCCTGTCCATGCTGTATGCAGGGCACACTAAAATCCCATCAAACTTGATGTCAAATGCAGTACTATTGGACAGAGCTTTATTCTGAGGTTATTCCTGATGAATGCACTCCCACAGATCTGTCCTGCAGGTTGTGCCAAGGGGCTTTCGGGGAGTTTCCTGGTGAGGATGAAGGGCACTGTGAGAGCCCAGGGTGTCCAGAGCCAGTGCTTGTGTGAGGCTGCAGGCACTGCAGCTCAGCAATTACCCAACTGCTGCCCTCTGCTCCAAAATGCTCACTACTCACTCTGTAATGGATGTTCAGCTGCACCACAATTGTCTAATGGCGCACTGAGAGCAATATTAAAATCTGCAGGGCAGCATGGCGGGGGTTCCCTTCCACTCTGCTCGTGTGAGAAATTAAATGAAGATTCATCCTTCCTGCCAATGTCTTAATAATTATCTTCAACTTAACATAGCTGTCCAATTCATTTTTTTTCAGTGAAAAAGAAAAGAAATTGGCATAAGCATGATACCGGCCAGACAACGGAGGTCAAGCCTGTGCAGAATGGGAGCCAAGTGTTTATAAAAGAGCTGCGAAGTCGGACATTTCCCAGGTGGGTTTCGGTGTGGGTGGGGTACAGGGACAGTGCTGGGGTCCTGTGAGGCTGGGGATGGTCTGTGCTGGAAGCATTGCAGAGTATTGGTGATTAAATCAGTTCTGTTTATTGCAGATGTCCCAGGCTCTTCCCTTTTTCATATTTGTGCAGCTATATTCAGATCTCCTCTCAGCTGAGCTCAGTGCCTGTAGATTTCCATAGATGCTGGGATTTGGGAAGGCAAGGATCATGGAATCAGAGAATGGTTTGGGTGGGAAGGGACCTTAAAGTCCATCTTGTTCCACCCCTGCCCTGGGCAGGGACACCTTCCACTGTCCCAGGTTGCTCCAAGCCCCATCCAACCTGGCCTTGGACATTTCCAGGGATCCAGGGGCAGCCACAGCTGCTCTGGGCACCCTGTGCCAGGGCCTCCCCACCCTCACAGGGAACAATTCCGTCCAAACATTCAATCTAAATCTCTCCTAGTTTAAAACTCTTCTCCCTTGTCCTATCACTATCTGCCTCTGGAGAGACTCACTCTTGCTGTTCTATATAAGCCCCCTTTGGGCACTGAAAGTGGCTCTAAGATCTCCCCAGAGTCTTCTCTTCTCCAGGCTGAACCAAAGTGTGTTTGGCCCCTAGAACATCCACTTGCATAAGAAACTAATCCACTTACTGCATAGAATTCTCCAGTTCTTAAAATTCCAATGACTTTGCTGAAGTCTGTCCCCATCTTGGACAGAACAATGACATGCTCAGTCACTGGGTGACAAAGGCTCTCTCACTGGGGTAATGAATGGGGCTAATTGTTAGGTGACATGTCCCACATGTTATTAGGCTGCTCCACAGCCATTTGTGAGAGTGATCATTTTCTTTTGGCTCTTTAATGTAGGCTGTAGCCAAATAAATCCTTAATTATTAATAACTAATTGTTTTAGAAGAATCCTTGGAGACTGGCAAAGTAAACACAGAACTTCTTCCTTTTTATGGAGAATTTAATTTCACACTTTATTTAAGATAGTCTTAGGCTGCTTAAAGAAAAAACTGAAAACAATCCTGTAAAGTGTTTTGCAGCTTTTACAGATGTGTTTTGCTGAGCTCAGGATCCAGTATTTTTACTTGCCTGGCTATTTCCATTGGGGCCTGCAAGGTTTTTTTTATCTTTGTGTTTGTCTTTTTTTTTTTTTTTTTTTTTTTTTTTTTTTTTTNTTTTTTTTTTTTTTGTAATTTGTAATTTGACAGGTTGCACAGCTCATTTTAAGAAAGATTTATGGCCCAGGCAGACTGATTTCAGTAACCTCGTGTGGCCTCTGAGACTGCAGTCACACATACAGTATCTCTGAGTCACTCCAAAATTGTCATAAATTAAACAGCCCCCCATTTTTTCTCTTTGTTACTCATTAATGTGTGCATAAGAAAATCCTGCTGCCAAATGAAATCTCCTGAGACAGGAGGGTCTGTAACACAAAGAAATGCCTGCAAGATCCGGGACTCAGACACAAAGTCCTGTGGAGGAATTTTCTCCTCCAAAGCAAATGAATGGGATGTGCAGATGGGACAGACCAGGCCCCAGCACTCAGCACCCAGAGGCTGCTGGAGGGGACAGGGGGGTCAGACCAGGAGCATCACTGGTGACTCCCAGCGCGAGGCAGGGAATGACAACCCCCAGTGAGTGCTTGGGAGGGTCTCAGGTCAAAAGGAACACTGAAGGGAGCAAAAAGGCAAAAAATATTATTCATGTAATTCTGTTCTAAAATGTTTAATACCAAAATAGTGCTGGAGTAGCAAGAGTAGCAGTGATAACAATTAAATTGATTATTCTCTATGAGGGTGGAGAGGCCCTGGCACAGGGTGCCCAGAGCAGCTGTGGCTGCCCCTGGATCCCTGGAAATGTCCAAGGCCAGGCTGGACAGGGCTTGGAGCAACCTGGGATAGTGGAAGGTGTCCCTGCCACTTCAAGATGATCTGCAGAATACTTCCTGAGTACATTATTCAACTGCTTTAAAATGATTTGCAAAGCATATCTAGGGCCATTTATTTCAGATTGGGTAACATTTTTAACCTCATCTTCTTTAGAGTGAAACATTTAACAGTAATTCTTTAACAGTGATCACTGGTAGCTTGACTGATCCTACAGATGAGGAAAATGGTTTTTTACTATAAGCTGTTATTTTAGGGCTTCCCAGTACTTGGAGCATGAGGCTTGAGCGATTGATGTTGCATGATTTTTTTGTGCCTTTTGTGCTTTGCAATAAATGGGGTTTTGGCTTATGTACCTAATTTGCCTATAATTCCTTTTTCACGGTGCCTTCCTTTCAGCAGTGAAACGCAGAACATTCCAAACTCAGCGTGGAGCTCCTCACCACTGAATCTGTGTTTGCTTTTGCAGTGCTGAAGACATAGTGGTGAAAGTGCCAGGCAGCCAGCTGACAGCGGAGTATTTGGAAGAAAAGGGCTTTGCAGAGCCCATCCTGGTCCCCAAGAAGGATGGGCTGGGCCTGGCTGTGCCTGCCCCCACCTTCTACGTCAGCGATGTTGAGAACTACGTAGGTGGGTACCTGGCATTGCAGTGCTTGGAGCTCAGCTGCCTTTTAGACATAATTAGTTGTATGGAAAATTGTAAAATGTATTCTAAAATATTGTCTGTGCCATGAGCTGTGCTGGTCTCAGTGCTTTTTATGTAGTGGGAGGTTGTAGTTAGCAATTAAGTCATTCTTGTTTTGTGTGGCAGCTTGGCAGTGAGGCTGAGCCAGCCTGCACTGCTCTCCACAGCTCTGCATAAGCAGTAACAGCCAAAGTAGTATCAAGGAATGGTTTTCCCAGGGACATGACTACAAAAGCAGCATTTGATGGGTATTTATGTATATGCAGGTCTTTCATGCATGTGTGTCTGTGTGAGTACATGCATAAGCAACAGGGAGGATCCAAGGCCTGAAAAGTCAGAATATCAGAAGATTGAGATGTTTCTGGACAGGTTAACTCACCCTCAAGCATAGAAAAGGGGGCAAGCCAGGCTGTCCATCAACCTGTCTTCTCCACTGAATTCATGTGCAGGGCCAGAGCGGAGTGTTGATGTCACTGATGTCACCAAGCAGAAAGATTGCAAGATGAAGCTCAAGGAATTTGTGGATTACTACTACAGCACAAACAGGAAAAGGGTCTTAAATGTCACAAACCTGGAGTTCTCTGACACCAGGTAAGGGTCCAGCCTGCTGCACATAATTACTACAGATTTATTTTGATTTATAATTTTTATTTAATTTATTATTTTGTATATAACATATTTCTATATAATAACATATTTCTATATAATAACATAGCTGTATAATATACTGTACTACCCTGTGTGTTTATTTTTGAATTATATTAATATTGCTTACATAGGATTATATATAAATTATAATTTTAAATTACTGAATCTCACATTGTGTCTGGGATACGTGGCTGGGAAGCCTCGGCCTTCCCCAGTGATTTTCCTCCTTAGGGAAAGTTGTTTAGCAGCTTCTGGTTGCTCTGACTTTAGGTGCAGGGTAACATGTCACTGGGTGTCCTTTGAGGAGAATAACTTTGGAATTTTGTTATAATTCTGTAAACCTACAGCATGTGCTCTATTTCTGGTTTCAGTGCTTGTGCCAGGTAACCTGTGATCTGTCTGACAGCAGCTCAGGGTCAGGGTGATGCTGACTTCCCAGTGGCAGGCTGGAGATGTGATGGTGCAGATCAGAGGGATCAGATATTGGGAAGAAATTCCTCCCTGGGAGGGTGGGTAGGCCCTGGCATGGGGTGTCCAGAGCAGNTCTCAAGCCAGGGCTCCTGGGACTGGGGCGAGGCGAGGTGAGGCGAGGCACTCCCATAACACACTACTACACCTGCCCAGGACTAGGTGGGAATGAGATGGTCTTTAAGGTCCCTTCCAGCCTAAACCACCCTGTGATTTCATGATTAGCTGATGCAAATGCTGAGGGCACTGCCTGGTGCTCTCTGTAGCTCTGCTGCCATAACTGAGCAGTGCTTTCCTTCCAGCAGTGGGCAGGGGCATCTCTGAGATACTGAACACCAAAAGCTGTGCAGGTTATTTTCACAGGCCCTGGATCCTTTGGGGTAGCTGATGCTTCCAGAAAGGAAGCACCAGGAAAAGGAAAAGATCCTTTTACACACGAACACACTACACAGATTATAATGAATGTCAGCAGAAAAACAAAGAATGGTTGTTTTGGGGAGCATTCTGCTTCAGCACGAAGGCTGAAAAAGAAGGCTGGTGGATAATGACAAGCTCATTTTTCCCAGGCATTCCCCTGATCCTTGTGGCTGGGATTTAGTGGCTCACCCCCATCACTGCAGAGAGCAGCTCTGCTCACTGTAGGTTTGAGACCACCGGGATTCTCAGCAGAGATTTTTTCAGCTTTCTGCCATTATCCCCAAATAATGGGATGTCATTTTTCCTGAAGGACTGCTGCAGCTGTCGTTCATACTCCGCTAATCGAGACATAAATAGCAAATATTTTATTTCTTAGCATAGGCAGTGACAGTTTAATTGAATGCACAGCTCCATCTTCCCTGCCATGGAAATGGAGTTATTGTCATTAGGGCTTGACACTGAGCGCAATGACATGTGGGAGCATTTAATATTGGCTTGAAGTGCAGATACTCTTACTGATGTGGTATTTTAGAGTGTCTAGCAGTGAATCTTCACCTCCTGCACTATCAGCCCAAATTTTGGACTATTTGAATAAAAAAATTTAGCACATTCTAGGATGAAGCATTTAATGTCTGGTTGTCATGCCACTGCATTGTCTTAACTGTGATTATAGTATATGTTATGTATTTGATGAAAACATAATATATGAATGATATAAATAAATAAATAGGAACATATGTTCAATGTGAATGAAGATAATATTTTATATAAATTTAGATACATATCCAGTAAGAGTATGTTCTTAATGTACATAAATAGATTCATTCATATAAATTATAGAAATATGTATTATATATCTTATATTTTAAATATATTCACATTGTCAACCCAAATTAGACTTTTTCCTTCTTTTGAGCTTTTAATGTTATTTACTCAATCTAAATAAGATTGCTGATTTTCACCGTCAGATCAGGAGTTATTTATCCACAAGCATTAATGTTGTTGTTATTTGGATTATTAATATTAAGCTTGACTTGCTAATTTTTACAGTTTACCGGCGGATTTCTGTCCAAGTGCACACATTTCACTTTCTGTTCTGGAGGGGGATGGGAAGGTGACTGTGATCACAGCAGCGTTGGTCCCTGAGCCTGTGTAGCAGGGGCTGGAAAACTATAACCAGTGCATATTTGATCACAGATGATACTGCTGAAAGAAAGCAAAGGATTGTTGTTAAGTCATCACACTTAAAAAACCTTAAATCTCTGTCTGTAAACAGTTTTCTCTAATTTTCTGAATGAAGAGCAGTTCCACTGCCACGAGAGGAGCTGCTCCAGTTTGCCATGCAAGTATTTGTCACACTTGCTTCTTGCTGTACCAGGGTCCTGGTGCTGTGTTTTAAAAGCTGCCTGTCTGTTCTCCACTCTGTCTGTAAGGATGTCCAGCTTTGTAGAGCCTCCTGATATTGTTAAGAAGCTGTCCTGGGTGGAAAATTACTGGCCTGACGATGCTCTGCTGGCTAAACCCAAAGTGACCAAGTACTGCCTGATCTGCGTGAAGGACAGCTACACTGACTTCCACATAGACTCTGGGGGGGCTTCTGCCTGGTACCACGTGCTGAAGGTGAGGGAGCCTGGCTTTCAGGTGTAGCTAGTAACAAACTCAATTTTATCCACAAAGGCCATCATAGAATTCTCTCCAAAATTCAGCTCTCAGGTTTTTTTGTCATTGTCGTGTTGTATCTGAGCCTTAACTGCTCTGAGTGCCCTCCCAGAGGTGCCAGGGTCTCCTGAGTGAGAAAGCACTTGGAGCATGGAAGTCCTCTGTGTATTTTCTCTCTATTAGGATTTTAATATTTGTTTAGTGCCTTCTGCACATACATCACCCTAGGCCTTAAAGATACCACGTCCTATTTTTGCAGTATGATGGAACCTGGCACTGTAAACCTTTTGTACCATCACTCCCACAAATCTGAGCAGATGTGGTCAGGTGTGATTTAATTATTTCAGCCCTTCTGTAAAAAGCTGACTAATTAATTTTACTTAAATACTGCCAAAATACACATACATGTATATTTAGATAACTATTTGTGTGTGTGTGTGTCTTTCTGTGTGTGTGCACCAGTGAAGTGTTGTTTGATTTGGCTGCTCATTGCTGATTTTATATTTCTAATTCAGGGAGAAAAGATCTTTTATCTCATCAAACCAGCCTCTGCAAATATTTCTCTGTATGAACGGTGGCAGTCAGCAGCAAATCACAGTGAGATGTTTTTTGCAGACCAAGTAGATAAATGTTACAAATGCACCGTTAAACAAGGCCAGACACTCTTCATCCCGTCAGGTGAGCAGGTGGGGGAGGAGAGCTTTCCTCATGCTTTAGAGTAGCGCATCCAAAATGCCAGAGGAGTGGGATTTGACAACTCTCTCTGACAAAGTATGGAGGCTAATTCTCAGCAGAGGTTTTATTTCATGTGCTTACAAACAAAACAGAACTTTTACTCCTTTCTATTAATATTTTAGCAGCCTTTTAAAAGTTAAGCTAGTAGGGAGAGTGTTCCACTTCTGATCTAGCTGAGTTGTAGTAACTCATGAGTTCTCTTTCTGTATCCACCATGTCATTGGTGCTTTCTGACATCTAACAGACAATTTACATTGAGTGAATTTGACCATGCATTCTGACCATGATACCCCCAAATCCTTGTCACAGACATTAATCCCCTGTGACTCTCAGGAACTACAGGTCACTGAGTAGATTCTTGCACCAAAGGTTTACATACTTGTATTTTACCTTGGGTATAAGAAGTGGAAAGTAGGTGTTTCTCTTATGACCATCTGTGGAGCAGATGGTGGAACAAACACAGAGCAATTTATAGAGATTCACTAACTTGAGTAGATTTTTGCATGAAAATACATGTTTGGAAAACACCTGATTCTGACACTGTGATAAAGCACGTCAGGGGCTGTTTCAGGTCTTTGTGGAGACAGGAAAGCAGCTGCCATTATGTAGCAAAACAAAGAAGGGACCAGAGGCAGCTTTGTTCAAAGTGTGTGTGGTTCTGGGGCTGGGCTGTGTGGGTACCTGTGGAGCAAGGTGCTTAGTGAAGTGTGGACATCATTTGGGATTGAAGTTTGTGCTAATGGCCTTTGAGTTCTTGTCTTGAGGACTCTTCTCTCTCTTTTAGGCTGGATTTATGCAACTCTAACACCAGTAGACTGCCTGGCCTTTGCAGGACATTTTCTACACAGTCTAAGCGTGGAAATGCAGATGAGGTAATCTGTCCTTAAAATCTAATGTTATGTAGAGCTCATTTTTTAATAAATCAGTAATAATGAATTACTGACAGTAATGCTGGTGTAGCTCTTGGGCAGTTTTGGCTGGTTCACCCACCTTTGTCCCCTCTGACCGTGTTCCCTTGTGCTGACTTATCCTTAGCTGTCCTTACACCTGTTGATAATGCACAGGAGGATGCCTGAGGTGCCTGGATTGATGTGGCCACATCCTGAAGGCAGAATGGTTACACACTACCTGGAGTTTTACCCTGGCACCTGCCACTCGCTGCTGGATCAGCCCCCACCTGCTCAGCTGGGCTCTTTGCCCAGTGTAAGACAATGCAATGAGTTCTTTACTGATTCTGGGCAAATAATGCAATAAAACCATCATACATCTGTATCTCAGTATTTTACCAGTGCTGTCATGTTTTGCTTTTGGCCTGAGGCCAGCCTACGTGGCAGCAGGACAAAGAGGGGACCCACTGCAAACTGACCCTGGCACTTCTGTGACACACTCGTGCTCTACCATGCTCAGTTTCCTGTGGCTTTGTCTTGCAGGGCATATGAAGTAGAAAGGCGATTGAAAATTGTCAGTCTGACCCAGTTTCCCAACTTTGAAACGGCGTGTTGGTATATGGGGAAGCATCTACTAGAGAAATTCAAAGGTAAAACTGCATTTCCTTGCCTGCCCTGACGGCTCAGCTTTGGGATCTGAGGACAGTTACCCTGAATTTCAGTAGCCATAACTGACAGAAGCACAGGATGGGAAGGCTCAGCTGGATTTGGGACACAGTAAAAGCACTGCTTATTACCATCAGGTTGTAGTAGAGATTCTTTTGTGGGGATCAACTCTCAAAGAGTTAACTTCTGCTTTCCCAGTTACAATTTTCAAATTAAATGCTTTCTGTAAATAACTGTAGCTGTCAGTATTTGAATGACATCGTTTTTTTTCTCTGCTTAGGTTTGCATAAAGCTGGACAACAACCTCCTGCTCATCTCCTTCAGGGAGCAAAGATTCTCAATGGTGCTTTCAGGTCATGGACTAAAAAACAGGTAGGAGAGGCAGCCTGGAGTAATATTATGTGTTTGTCAGTTGCTGGAGCAGAGAGGAAATTCTGGAACAAGTAACATCTCCATTGCAAAACACCCAATTCTAAGATGCCAAAGAGAAGGAATTGGGTGAACGGGGGGTGAGCAAAGTGATGTTACAGTTGTGAAAATGAAATAATATCTGAAAAAAGATGATTGACTTTGTTTGCCTCTCAGGACAACTTGTTACAATAACATCCAGAATAGGAAAGAAACCCTTTTTTTCTTATTTGAATGTCTAATGCAGTCCAAATTGATTTAAATACATAGGAAAAAATACAAACAAATCACTTCAAGAGGGTTTTTTTATTTTTGAAGAAAACATGAGCGGAAACAGCAATTTGGCTTTGTTGTGTTTTAGGCTTTAGCAGAGCATGAAGATGAACTACCAGAAAATTTCAAACCAGCACAACTTATCAAGGACCTTGCCAAAGAAATAAGATTAAGTGAGGTTTGTGCTGTTTTCATAATATTTACTGTACTGGGGGTCCAGGCTATAAAATGCATGGAGGTATCACCCATTGAGTGTGGTACCAAATCCTTCCAGGTGGAGACACGTGACAGCAAAAGGTGACCACAGCTGGCTCAGCTCCTTCAGGATGACATTGTGCTGCATTCCACCCTGTTCCTAAACACATCCAGAGACCTCAAAACTGAAACCTGTCAATGTCCTTTGATCCTCTTTGATGTAGTATTTAAGTTTTCTGATTGTCAGAACAGCAAGTTAAGCAGAAAATAATTTCTTTTTAATTAGTCAGTGTTAATTTTAATTGGGCAGCTATTTTACTGCTAATTTTTCCCGAGGGCATGAAATGTGATTCTGATATATTTATCACATCAGAATTAAATGAAAAGGGTTTTTGCTTGAGCTGGTCAGCATTTTAAGCAGAAGGCTGTTCATTTTACCCATCCCGTGTGGACAGGCCACATGATGGTACAACCCAGTGAGGGTTACATTACAAGCCTCTGGAGTTACTGCAGGCCAGGCTTGAGGAATGTGGGGGTGGGAAATGGTGAGCAGAGCGTTACTGTGGCCTTGATGGGATCTTCATTCCTCGGCCAGACTGACCTATGCTGCAGATCCCCTCCACCACATCTTTGGGCATCTTTGGGGTTGTTTCCCCATCTAACAGAGGGTGCAAGTGAATATCAAAAGCAGGACAGGTGTGTCTGAACACCTTGTGCTTTGTGCCAAACCACAGAACGCTTCAAAGGCCAGCAAAGCAGACACGAGTGCCAACCCCACAGCTGAGGAGATCTGTCCTGTGGAGAAGGAGGAGGCTCCGTCACCCATCCAAGTCACCCCCCTGCCCCCACCTCTAGAAAAGCTTCCTAAAAAAAAGACTCCCAAAACTGTGAAAACCCCCAAACAACTCAAGCCATCCAAACCCCCGAAGGCTCCCAAACCCTCCAAACCTCCCAAAACACCGAAAGTGAAGGGAGAAGGCAAAAAGAAAGGAAAGAAGGCAAAGGAGAGCCCACCACCAGCCATCCCCAACCTCGACCTGCTGGAGGCACACACGAAGGAGGCTCTGACCAAGATTGAGACGCCAAAGAAGGGGAAGGTGGGTCGTGTTTTAACCTCTCCCTCTTCTCCCACCCTCAGAGAGATAAAATCCCTCTGTAAGTTTCATGCAAAAAGTAATATGCACAGCACATTGTGAAAGCCTGGCTCTGCAGAAGCAAAGGAAGGGTTTGTAACTTCTGGCTCATTCCCCTTCTCTTACCCAGCTGGTGGGTTTGATTTGACTCTTTGCTGGTTATTCATTGATGTGGAGCCTCCCAGAAACCCACTGATATCAAAAGGTGTCAGTGATGAAAGAACTTGTTTCTAAAGTATCTCATTTGCTTGAAATGTTACTCTAGAATGAGTGACTGAAAACAGAACAGTAGTTTTCTTCCACTTTTGCCAACGTAGGACAAGTTTCTTTTTTGACGTCCTTTAATTCTGATGCCCTGTAATTCAGCATGAATTTTGCTACTGATTTCAGTGGGCACCAGGGTCCAACAAGGCAGTGACAGAGGAATGGTTGTATGCTGTTTGTGAAGAAATATCCATAAATCTTTCCTAAAATGTTTCTGAAGTTCTGAGTTTGCATGTAGTTTGTGAAACCTGTCATGGGGTGACAGACAGGGAGAGGAGAGTATTGGTGTATCAAGGAGAAGTGCAACTGCTGTTCTGCATGCTCTGAAGGAGCAATATTTGATTGAACCTCAATTTGGGATTCAAAAAGAATAAATGGGAGTTTTCAAAAATATGTCATGTTATTTCCCAGATAAAGCCTGTGTTTCTGACATGCCAACACTCCATCCTCATTCAGAGGACTTTTTCCTGACTTTTTTCCCAGGCTGCAAAGAATGTTTTAAGTGCTCCCAATAAGGAATCTGCGAGCAAGCAGAATGAGGTGGAGAAATTTGAAGTTCGAGAGCAAAGTAAAAGCAAAACAGAAGCCAAATGGAAATACAAGGTGATGTCTCCTGTTAAATTCTGCCACATGATGATAAGCTAAGGGTAGGGAATTGTTTGTGACTCTGCTTAAGCGGAGAGAATGAGGCACCAATTTTCAGTTCCCAAAGAAAAGAAAATAAAGCAGGAAATAATCAATCCCTGATAAAGGAAGAGGATGTGGATGGACTCTTCAAAAGCATGTGCTGAATCGTGACACCAGACTTTTAACAGTGAGATGGTTCAGTGTTGATCCCTTTTGTGATCCTTGCTCTGACACAGTCCTACTAGTTTAAGTCTGAAATCAATAACTAATGAGAAATCAACAACTAACTACTAGCTAATAATCAATAACTAATTTTAATGACATAAAATTAGAGTTAATGAAATCTGAATTATGCCCTAGGGATTAAAAGCTTGCCCTTCTTGAAGGCTAATGCAGGGTGAGTGAAATTCACTCGCAGAATAGAACATTTTGTCTGCAGGGAAAATGTGATAGGATTTTTAATAAGGGAAAATTTAACAGGCTTATATTCTGAGGGTACCTGGGAAGCTGAAACATAAAGGACTCGTTTAACTGATTTATTTATTTTGTTTTGGTCTTTTGCCTTTCAGAACAGTAAACCTGATTCACTTCTAAAAATGGAAGAGGAACACAAATCGGAAAAGACGCCTTTACCAGGAAATAAAGACAACAAATTCACATTCTCTTTCTCTAATAAGAAGTTGCTTGGGTAAGTAAAAATATGACAACATACATCAACTAAAAAAGGAAATTGAAAGGTCATTATTTATATTTTTTATACAAGATGATGAAAACTTGCCTTTCTGGTCAATGTAGAAAATACCCTATCATTAAAACTTCTTCTAGTGCTCTAGTCAGAGTCCTATTTTGAGATATAAATTGTACGTTCAGAAATGTGTTTGTAAAATTATTCTAGTTGCTTTGGCACCCCTGAAGGAATTCAGTTTGACTGAGATTTCTGCATAGAGATACTAATTGTCTGTCAAGTCACAAGCTGTTTTCTACTCAGAGTGTTGTTACTGATTTGTAAATATTTTTTTTCAGTTCAAAGGGAGTCAAAACTCATCTGAATACCAGTGTGTTTGGGTCACTGCAGAATTTTAAAGAGGACAAAACCAAACCTGTACGGGATGAATATGAATATGTGTCAGATGATGGTGAACTAAAAATTGATGAGTTTCCAATCAGAAGAAAGAAAAACACTGCAAAAAGAGAACTGCCCTGTAAGGATATTTCCTGGTTTATCTTTATCTGCTCAACAAAGTCTTAGGTGGTGATTGTCCAAAACAATCAATATAATCTTTAAAATCTATGTGATTTAGAATAAAGAAAGTCATGTCCTACCTGTCAGTCAAATGTGAGTAGAATAGGAGGGCTGGTTTTTGAAGGGAAAAAAACCATTACTTTTTGTTTCTTTTTCTTTATTCAGTTTTATCAGATAAAAAGGAAGCCCTGCATCACACTCCTGTTAAGAAGCCAAAGGTGGAGTCGGTACCATACAAGGTATGAGGTTATTGTACTTTCACAAGGAGACACTCCTAGACCATGAGGTCCTTTAAGGTCCTTTCCAACCCAAACCATTCTGTGATTCTCTTCCTGTGATGTAGCAGCTCAAATGTTTGTTTTGTGCCACTTGGCAGAGCCTCTCTGCCCATTATGGGCTGAGATCTAGAATGCTCCTAACCCAGGTGAGCCCAGCCCAGCCCAGCCCCTGCAGTGTCAGTGAGCCTGTGTGGAGCTCACCTGCAGGATGGGACAGCCCAGGTGTGAGTGTGCCCTGTGTCTGAAGCTCAGTGCTGGAAATCAAATTACATTAAAATTAAATGTTTTGCCCAACTGTGGTTAATGCAAATTCATATTATAATACCAGAATAAGTCAGAAAAAGCAAAATAGTTTGTTAAGACAGAACCGAAGATGACCAAAGTGTTTGGCCTTCAGTACTAAGGAGTTCTTTTCACCCTGGTTTGTGTCTGGGCCATTCAGGAGGAAGTACAGATCTCTGTCTAAGTCAGTACCTGAGGTCTGGGGTGTCTCCCTGTGCAGGAGCCTGACAAGGGAGTCCCTGGAGACAAGACTGGCACCCCAAGCAATAAGGGCTGGTGCTGTAGCAGCCTGAAAGCAGGGCAGGAAGAGGGGAAGAACTTGTTTTCTTAGGCACCTGACTACAGTGCCTATAAATCTCAGCCCCAGAGAGAGGGCCAGATGTAGGTAACTCCCTTCCAGAGCCTCACATGACATTGTTGTACATGTCTGTCCAATTCCTCTGCCTGATCCTCCCAGTCTGCTGCTGTGGGGATGGAAACACCACTGTTAAAAGGAATTGATCCCATGAACAGGATCAGATCCCAAAGCTTTGGACGGGAAAAGAAAAACTTACCATGCCTATAGGCTACAAGGAAATGGATTTTTACCATGTACTCGTGGTTTTATTTTTTGGTGTTTTTTTGGTTTTTTTTTTTT
>VXBC01000497.1:145718-182086 GCA_013399945.1 Ploceus nigricollis | reverse complement strand
TTTTTAAGAAAGCAAATTCCAAAGGTTAGTCCTCTGTCTTTGGAGGAGAGAAATCACTGTGCTGTTCTTGGGGACCAGCTCAGTGAGTTTCCATGTTTTTTAGCCCTTTCCTTGTTTTTGCAGAGCGAGGACTCATCAGATGAAGATTTGCTTCACATTGACACAGAGGCAAAGCCAGGACGCAATTCCAAAGTAAAGAAAGAGAGTGGAAGTTCAGCAGGAATTCTTGATCTTTTGCAGGCAAGCAAGGAAGTTGGGGGTTTAGAGTATAACACCAACAGGTACGCACCAGGGGATGCTTTTCCCTCTTACCCGTGAACAAAATTGCCCTTTTGTGGTTGTATGTGAGTGAGAATGAATTTTGCAGCTTGGTAACTGCTTTTTCTCCAGTAAGCAAAATTTTCTTTTATCCTGTGATCTGGAGGGAGAGGGACGAAAGATTTTGGTAGTATAATTTGAACAAATAGGGGACTTCACATCTGTAGATGCTGAAGATCAGTTTTAGCAATAATGCTGTAATGGATGAATAATTCAAAAGAAGGAGAGAGTTCAGTGACTGCAGCTTGAGGGTGGGAATTAAGGTTTTTAATGTAGTGAGATTGTAATAAAGTTATCTAAATGGCCAGCATTTCTCCCATAAGGAACTCTAAGGTGCCACAAATGCCAGGTGTGTGAAAGAAGGGTATAGGAAACTGTCTGCTCTCCCTGCCCCCACCCCCCCACCTCCCTCCCTCCCATCTTTGGTTATCATTCTTCTTCCCACCATAAAATAAGGCTTGGGGGGAAAAAAGCACACTCTTTCATGGGCACTTCTGTACCTGAAATGGAAATGTCTGCCTGGGCTTAGTGGTGTCTTATGTGGAACGTGGAAACTGACACTGGATGTTTTGGGCTATGGCCAGTAAGGTACAGCACCAGATCCTTCAGTGATCCAAACAGTGAGTGGTGGAAAGAAATAATCACATCAACACTTGTCGCCTTGACCGTCAAGTCAATTCCTTTTCCATTCTGCATTATGGTCCGTAACGGGATGAGTGTTTATGTTGATTTTACAGTTACATTTTGGCTGGTGATTAGACACATCAAAAAGTATTTAGATGTGTCTGACACTGTAATAAAGTTGCCGGGTTAATAAAACTCCCATGCTGGAAGTTTGGTATAAAAAAATAAAAATTATCAACTATTATAGGAACTTAAAGAAATCTTCCTTGGCCTTGTGTACACTGCTGGCCATTCTGTGGATAACACTGCTCACTGCATGCTTTGAAATGGTCCTTGACAATTGTCTGCCTTGCTCAGGGTGTGTTTTGCTGTCTGCAAGGGGTTAAACCAGAATAGAGGTTAAACTCAGGCCTTTGCTTTCCCCCCTCAGCCTGGGTGTTGTACCCAAGGTGTTTGAAGGCTCTGTGGTTTCTGAAATCAAAGTCCCCCCCCTCAGACTCGGCTGAGTTACTGCTCTGTGTGGGGTGGTTTAGTGGGAATGTGTCATATCATTGCTGGCTCTGGGATAAACACTGGGTTTTGGCATTGTGTGCATCTTGATTGGAAAAAGCCCCTGGTTAATGTAATTACTGTGTTTCATTTCATAATTACACTTGGCTTTTCAAAGGGCCATAACATGGTCTTTTGAAAATAAATCAGAAGAAACGTGATATGCAAACACACTGTGTCACAGCATGAGGCCAGTGTGGTCATGTCTGACTCTCAGGAACAATTCCCACCTTTCTCTGCTTGCAGGGCAGATGAAGGGTAGGGAATGTGTGTATTTATAGATCTGTATGTGTATATTGTGGATGCTGTGGAGCAGCCCTATGTCACTGATCTCCTCCCACACAAGCAGTCAGTGCCTGTATCCCTGTCAGACCAGTGCTTGATTCCCAGTCACTGGGAAGCAGGTCAGGGCTTTTTGTGATAGTGGCCTTATCTGAACCATGGCAAGCCTTATTGTGTAAAATACTGAGCTGTCACTAGCAGCTGGCCACCCCAGAGGCCCTGATAGCATTACCTAGACTGCTTTAGAGAGCTGCAGCTCAACTATGTGTGTCAGCAAGACAGGGAGAGGAAAGGAGAGAGCTCCTGCAGAAAGGCTGCTGTGAGTGTGGGAATAGGCTGAAAGAACTGAAATGGAATATGCAAAAAGCTTGGAGGGCTGGTCATCACCTGATCTTGAAAGGAGCAAAATTACTTGTGTCCAGATCTGACTCAAAAATGGAAGAAAACACTGGGTTTGTACTTGAAATTGTTGGAGTTCTTTAGTTTTATACAGCTGTGAGTTCTCCAGAGCCACCACTCAGTCAGTAAGTGAAATATAAGTAAGTAAATAAGCGAAATCAGTATTTCACTCTGCTGAAATAGTATAAATTCAGTTTCTAAATATGAGGATACAGGTAGGAGACTCAGTAATTGCTGATGGAAGGAAGGAGATGATCTGCCTAGAGAGGGTGAGAGAGATGGCAGTGGTAGAGTTGTGGTTAAGGGCAAGGCACCAGCTCCCTACACAATATCCTGCATGATGGAGGGTGCTGGGGTCATTCCTGTGACCTGCTCACTGAGGAGGTGAAACCTGAGTCCATCAGTGCTTGTTCCTGTCCCCAACACAGCTGTTTGCCTGCTCCACCTGCTCTGGGACATGCCAGGAACGGAATGGCAAACCTGGGTACCACAGTCCCCCTGAGCCTCCTTTTCCCAGACTGAGCCCCTTTCCCATCTCCCTCAGCCACTCCTGGTGCTCCAGCCCCTTCCCCAGATCTGCTCCCTTCTCTGGACATGCTCCAACCCCTCAAATGTCCTTCTTGTCATGAGGAGCCCAAAACTGACGCCAGGATTCCAGGTCAGGCTGCAGCAGTGCCAGCACAGGGGACGGGCACTGCCCTGGGCCTGCTGCCACACCAGGGCTGCCACAAGCAAGGTGAAGGCACAAACCACTGCCAGTCTGTCTTTTAGAGTGTCCTCGTGTCTGTGCACCCACAGCAGCAGCTGTCAGTCCGAGGACAGGACAACAAGGCTGCTGGGCTGGAGGCAAGTCTGAGCTATCCCCCAGAGCCACCTCCAGTGTGTTTGGAGATGGCTGTGGGGATAGAGCAGGGGCAGAAGCACTTTGGCTGCTTTGTTCCTGCTCCAATGCTCTTTTAAAATGTTTTTTTAAGCCATAATTGTAACTCACTGATAGTTTACTTCCATAAATGTGTTTTTTTAAAAATCATTGCTGAAGCTACAGAAGGGGGATATAGCTCTTCCAGAGCTTCAAAATTGCTTCCTGAGTCTTCTTGAATTTTTTTGGCTTAGAAAGCTGAAATACTCCTGATGGAAGCACACCAGGTACATGCCCTAATGAGAAACACTCTACCCCATGTGCAACTCTGAGACATTTCCCCCTCTTCAGGTTGGTGTTTGAGTCTCAGAACCACTGGTTTTGATCATATCCCACCATTTATTTGTTGAAGTTTGTGTTGCTTAAGGCAGTTCCTCTCTGATTTGCCCATTTAGTGGTCAGTATTTGATGGTCTGTTTGCAGTGTTTTGAGAGTCCAGTGTTTGGAAAAACAGTTCAGGGAAAAAGGCTGGAAGAAAATATGATAACTCCTTGTAGATGATGCAAAATATTTCTTTGCTGGGGAGAAGGCAGAGGAGAAGGCATGATATTGGAGGGATTTAAATGGCTCTTTCCTAAATAAGTTTTTTTTATGTTCTTCTGTTTGTTGAGTTCTGAGTTAGTCTTAACTCATTTTCAGGATTATGACTAAATGCCATTAGTGCCCAGAAACTTCCTTTATAGAGCCCAGATTAAGCTCAAGTAGGAGAAAGTGACATGGTGCTATTAATTTTCTTGTATGTTTGTGGCTTCTATTGCACAACAAATGTATAAAAAGTGCAACAAATATTATTGCCACAACAAGGTTTTTTTTTACATATCACTACTTGCCCAAACTTCAAACTTCTGGAAATACTGGATGATGTGTTCTGCCAGTCTCAGAATTAATTTCCAGCAGCTCCTGGTGTGGTGACAGCCCATGATGTGAACTGGGACCAAAAACTTCCAGGCAGTTTTGAGCAGAGCCCCCCATGACATCCCCCACCAGTGCTGATGCATAAGCTCTCCTTTTACAGAAGCTGGTAGTGTAGATTATAAATAATACTATTAAAATATGATGATGATGAGGAGAATGGTTTGATAGTACAGAAAAATAACATTATGATAGATAGGTAGATAGATAGATAGATAGATAGATAGATAGATAGATAGATAGATAGATAGATAGATATTTAAAGGAAGAGGAAGAGGAGGATGATAATAGTTGGTATAGAGACACTGCTCTGTCAGGGTCTGCTGTGGGCTTTGGGAAGTTTCCTGAGCTGTGCTCAGAGTGCTGACAGCCCCAGGGACCTGTCCACATCTCTCTGGCTCCTGGGCCATCATCCCCACGTCTGAGGTGCTCCTTGTGGTATTCCTGTCCCATAAAATTTCCCACTGGCCCTGGTGGTATGTGCAGCTGCTCAGAGGATTCAGGGGGTCTCTCCTAGCACAACTGCCTGGCAGGAGCGAGCTGCTTGAGGAGTTGGTGTTTCTGGAATCACTAAGTGCTCTGGCATCTCTCCCTGTGCCCCACAGCCAGCCACCTGCCTCCCCCAGCACGCAGGAAGCCATCCAGGGCATGCTCTCCATGGCAAACCTCCAGGCCTCAGAGTCCTGCCTGCAGACGTCGTGGGGCACCAATCAGGCAAAGAACAATTCCTTCTCCACACAAAACTTGAAGAAAACTGGTGGTGGTGGCAACAAAAATGCTGGGAAACGGCTGCTGAAGAAAAGCACAAAGAACAGCATCGACATCGAGGATTATGACGAGGACCAGGACCACTTGGATGCCTGTTTTAAGGACTCGGATTATGGTGAGTAGGAGGGAAGCAGAGTGGGGGTGTGCCTGGGGCTGCATGGACACATGTGTACCTGTTGGTGAATGTCCCTTTGCTTGTGGGTGCTTCTGCCCGCTCTGCCACCCTGGGGTCGGCTGGGCGTGTGCAGGAGCAGCGCATGGAACAGGGACCTGCATACCAAAGGGAGCAAAGACATGTGACAGCAGACTAGCTGCAGAGCCCAGGGTCACACAGCCATCCAGGCAGGCTGGATTTGAGGTGTGGCACAAAACTTCTTTTTTGAGAAGCAAAAACTGTTTTTTGAGAGAAACTCTCAAGAAACATGGAGAGCCCCCGAAACTGCAGCAGTCAACCCAGAAACGGGGGACTGTCCCAGAAATGTGGGTCAGGTACTGCTACTTGTGACAGAAATGTCCTTGGCTGCACAGTAGCAATTAAACCTCCAGCTGAGAGGAGTGAGAAGTTGAATTTGTACATGGAAAAGGGATCTAATGCTGTTTTGAGTTTTGGCAGAGAAAGAAATCATCTGCAGCAGAAATGGGCACAAAGACAGTTTATAGCAGTTACATCAGCTCTGCCATAATTATCATGGAATCAGAGAGTGGTTTAGGTTGGAAGGGACCTTCAAGGGCCATTTAGTTCCACCCTCTGCCATGGGCAGGGACACCTTCCACTAGATCAGGTTGCTCCAAGCCCTGTCCAGCCTCGCCTTAGACACTTGCAGAGATGGAGCAGCCACAGCTTTACTGGGCAGCCAAGTTGGACTTGATGATTCTTGTGACTCCCTTGCAGCTCAGGATATTCTGTGATTAAAGAGGAATATAGAGAGCCAGTCACAGTTTAGTGACAGCAGCTCTCAATAGTAATGTGTGGATGAGAGCAGAGGAAAGTCCCCTGAGTGTCACAGCTGTGAGAAAAGTGCTCAATGGCACTTCTGGGGATCATTCAGCTGTGATGCCTGTGGTCACTGCACCTGGACAGAGCAAGGGTCCTCTGTGCAGGGTAGAGCTGTTCCTAAACTGAAACTCTTGCCTTTGTTTCCTACTGTAGTTTACCCTTCTCTCGAATCAGACGAAGATAATCCAGTATTCAAGTCCCGATCAAAGAAAAGGAAAAGTTCAGATGATGCCCCTTATAGTCCAACGGGTAAGTCAGTGTGGTCTGTGCTGCCCAGACTCAGGCTAAGTCATGCAAATCTCTAAATTTTTCAAGGAGTGTGGAAACTGTAACACACAATTAGTGATTTATTTATCACGTGAAGGATTAACCCTTTCCAGGGCAGTGGGAGGTGATCCAGGCACTGGGATTCCTGCCAAGCAGTTTTGCCTTCCTCCTGCAATCAGCTGGCAGGAGAAAGTAATTCCTTGGTTGGTTTATTTTTCCTCACAGCCTTAGTGACAGATCATTTGGTTGACACCTTAGTAGTGGTGTAATTGTGAATCAAGCTCTGGACAGCTGAGTTGCTGTGGATTTCAGGTGTTGACTGTGGGAATAGTGAGAGAGAGCAGGAATAGTCTCCTTCAGGTTCAGCCAAAGCTCATGATCTGGAAGGGTTTGGTCTGTCCTGTGTTTGTCAGAGCTCACCAGGGGCAGTGACAGGCAAGAAGGCCCCTAGACCCCTTTGACCCCTGTAGCCCATGAGCAGGGCACCCTCTGTGTGTGCTGTGTGTGACAAGCAGCCCATGCGTGGCCTCATCAGCTTGTGGCCCTGCATGTCCTCCCCCGACTGCAGGTGAGCATTGTCACTTTGGAAATAACACTCATAATCCAGGATGTGGGCACAAACCCACATGGCTTTGGCTTCAGGTGGCTGTGGAGCTCCTCAGCTGTATGACATCTCTATCAGCAGCTTCTGTTCAACAGGCTCTTGTGCCTGGAGGCTGTTGGCTCTTGTGCCTTCACTCGTACCTGGGGAAGGGAAGGGCAGAGGCTGTCCCCATCTCTCCTGGCTGAGCAGGGCAGAGCCTGCTGCCCTGTGGTGGCTGTGCTGCTCCCCACAGGCACATTTCTGCCCCTCACCTGCCTCTGCTCTCCTTGCAGCACGAGTTGGCCCCTCGATGCCCCGGCAGGACAGACCGGTGCGAGAAGGCACGAGAGTCGCCTCCATCGAAACTGGACTCGCCGCTGCCGCCGCCAAGCTGTCACAGCAGGTGAGAGACTGCCTGGAGAGTAGGAGCTGTCAGGAAAGGAGAGCCCTGTCCCCAGCAGCAGAACTGTGCCCAAGCCTAGTGCTGTGCCAGCCCTGCATAGTGTTTGGTCCTGCCAGTGACACGAGGCTCTGCAGTCTCAGGGGAATAAACGGGATCCAAGCCCAGCAGTGTCACAACACACCTGAGCATGTCACAGGGTAGCAAGGGACAGAGAAAAGCACAGGGAAGGATGAGGGGGTGAGAATGGCTACTGGGGTAGAACAGGAGAAGGCTGCTTCCAAGGAGCGTATTTGATGTGTACTTGAGAACCTGACTGGTGTGATTGCCTGTCTGTGCAGATTGGCTGCTGGGAAGTGTCAGGGTTTGCTTCCAAAGGATTGGTGAACAGTGAGCAAAGAGTCAGTTTAGGAAAGGAACTGGGGCAGTTTGGATGTTTGGTAAGTATCTGGTCTCTGAAGGGGTCAGAGAAGCCCCATAAAGGTGACATGGTGAGATGCTAAGGTGACAAGGTCTGCTAGAGCGAGGTTGGTGAGGCACCTCAGCAAACTGGTGGAGATGCAGGTTGTGGTGGCCTTGGGCTTCTGCGATGTGGACTATTGAGTAGAAGAGCTTTAAGGATGGTGGCAGGGTTTCAAGAAGAAGGAACTGAAAGTAGACAAGGGACACAGGACAGTAGCAGACCTCTGCCATCCCAGTGTGCATGTCCAGGTGCAGTTACAGGTCAGGAGATGATGTGTGTGTCCTAGCAGGAAGCAGTGGCTGAATCAGTGGGATGTTTAATATCCTTCATGCTGTTGTGCAAGGATGTGAAGATCCCCGAAGATAGGAGGTGCCAGTTTTTGTGGAAGATGGAAAGATTTGCCCATGCTGACCACGCTGCTGTGCCAGGGCAGTGTCGGTGTGGCCCCGGCTGCCTCCCGCTCGCCGCAGTGGTAAGGAACGAGGAGGCCCTGCACAGAGCAAGGATGTAGAGGCACGAGAGGCAAACGTGTGTGTGCAGCTGTGAGCCAGACGTGTCGGAGCAGCCCCCGAGCGCTTGTCCATGGCCAACTCCTGGCGTGTCATTGTATCAGGACCCTAAGCAACGCCGCTGGCCCTTGCCCTAGCTAAAGGTCTTCTGGGGATTAATCTGAGCTTCATCTTTGTCATTTTAAAGGAGGAACAAAAAGGCAAGAAGAAAAAAAATACCAAAAAGAAGCTGTCAGCCCCCAACGCAAGCAAAGCGGCTCAGGAAGGCAGCTCCCCCGAGCCGAAGCTGGAGTCACAGGCCAGCAGCCTCACAGATCACGAGTACACCGCAGGGGCCAGCACCTTTGGGGTCACCCAGCCTAACAGGGGATCGCAGCCGATGGCACCTGGTGTTTTCCTCACACAGAGGAGACCCTCATCATCCTCGCAGAACAATGCCTCCGCCAAAGGTACCAGGAAACGCCTGGGTTGTGGTGCAGGAGTGGGGAAGGGTGAAGGGCCATGGAACCCGAGCCTTCCGCAGGGCCTCCACTGCAGTGCGTGGTGTGGGCATGCACAGGTGCAGGTGTTTGGATGCAGGTCAGGTCTGGTCAGGGATAAGGCCCGTGGTCTTGACTGTCCTGGCACTGTGGAGCCAAGTAGGTGTTTCTCTGCTGGGCTGTTGGTTGCAGGGTGTGAGGTATCCCTGGCAGGACCGCTGCCCAACCCAGGCCCAGCTCAGGAGGAGCACCTGCAGGGTCACATCCCAGACAGCCTGGCTGGTGGAGCCTTGGCCAGGGGAGGATGCATCCATGAAGGCTGTTCCGCCCAGGGCTGGGGCAGGCACTGTGGTGTTGGTGGTGGCTGTACAGCAGCTCTGTGCTGACTGTAGCTGAGGGCAGTCCTCCCAGGACATGTAGAGCAGGGCACACTGCAGATCTCTCTGGAGGGTTGCCGCAAGGGAGCAGAGGAATACTTTGGGTATAACACAACTACAACCAAAGGCAGGAGAGAGGAAGAGGTTGCTCGCTGTCTGTCATAGGGAAAGTGTGAGAAAGCTGAGGCTGTCCCAGAGTCTGGGCTGGGACCTCCTGCTCTCCACTTGAACTTGGCTCCAGAAGTGTAACTGAGGCAGGTGTGTGGGACAGGCACTGCATAGCATGAAAATTGTGTGTGATCCCACTGGGAAAGGCCCCAGTGACAAGTGAGGCAATGTGGCAGATGTTTCCTGAATTCCATGTATTTGAGTGGAGCAGATTAGAGGTAGTGCACAGTACCCTGGCAGCTTGGATGGCCATAGGGCAGAATGTGTGTAGCCCATGGTAGGGGCTGGGGTCCTGCCAGGAGCTGGTGGTACCTGTGGCTCTCTGCAGAGCTGGAGTGGAAAGAATGTATTTGCTTGGAATTGTGCTTTTGTGGTGAAATGGTGGGAAACAGGTCCAGGGCAGAGAGGTACCCAGGAGCCTGGAGCTGCGAAGAGCTGTAGGGCATGTGTGTGTGTGTGTGTGTGTGTGTGTGTGTGCAGCCTCTCCCTGAGGAGCAGAATGGCACTGGTGGGGCTGGGTTTGACTGTCACCCTGTGGGCAAACATGAGTAGTGAGCCAGGGCAGGTGAGAGCGCAGGGCAGCAGGGCTGGCACTGCAGGGGCAGAAGGGTGCTCGGCAGAGCTGTGGGGTCAGGAGGGTGCCTGGGAGAGCTGTGCCTCCCGGAGCAGGTGTGGATGTGTCCATGGGGGTGGGTGTGCACTGTGCCCCGGCTCAGCAGGGCTGGCTCTCCAGGGGCTGTGCTCCCAGCCAAGCCCTGTCCTGTGGCCAGCAGCCCCATTCCTGAGGGGTGCTGGTGGGTGTCCTTGAAGGTGCTGGGCAGGGCTGGCGGCAGGGCCATGGAGGCAGGAGGCAGCTGGAGGGTCTGCGCCTGTGGGGTGGTGCGGGGTGGGCGTGGGTCCTCACCCCACCCCTGCTGTCCTTCCAGGGAAGCGTACGAAGAAGGGGATGGCCACGGCCAAGCAGCGGCTCGGCAAGATCCTGAAGATCCACCGGAACGGGAAGCTACTGCTCTAGTGGCCCCAGGGACACTGCCACCCAGTTCTGGGCCACCACCACAATAATCCCTTTAACTTTCAGCGGTCAGACTGTACAGAATCCTGCTATAAATATTTTTTAATATAGATGTCCTTTCTCAGAGTGCTGAGAGCGACTAGCCGCAAAAAGTTAATACTAATCTTGGCCACGGAGGAGCGCGCTGGGCCCCCGGCTCCGGCACCGGCTCCGGCCTTGGGCCCCTCGTCCCGCCCGGCGAGTGGGCAGGGCGGGTGGCCGCAGCCGCTGTGGCGGCAGTGCCAGGGGCAGGAAGGGCCACAAGGCCGCGTGGTGGGAGGGGACGGCAGGACTCGAGGCACTGGGCGGGGAGGTGGCGGGCGCGTTTCTCAGGCACCGCCACCATGCCACGCAGCCGCATGCCAGCCCCTTTTCCTAGAATGTAGCTTGTACATAGCTTTTGGAATAACCACCGCCGGGTTTTTATACGGGGAGGGTCTCTCCGGGCGCTGCCCGCCGGTACCAGCTCTTTGCGTAACTTCTTGTACGAGGAGGGAGACAGTTATTTTACTAGCACCTTGTGGAGTGTTTCCGTGTTTTGTGACGATGTAATTTATTAATGTTTGTAGCTTTTTATATTTGTACATTTCTTATGGGCTTTGTTTATATACACACATTACTGGGGCGCGGCGCCTGCAGGGAACCAGAGCCACCTGCCGCCATGTGCCAGGGCCACCAGGGCCACCATCGGGGCCACCACCAGGGCCAACAGGGCCGCGCCGGCCTGGGCGTTGCGCCGGCTTTTTTTATTATGATTATTATTATTAGTATTATTATTTTTTCGCGACATGTACATTTCTAACAAAGTTTATCGTGGCTATCTATCTATGACGGTGTTTTATTTACCGATTCATATCAAATGCTCTTGTATCGACTTCACAAAATCTTAAGTAAACCTAGAGCAAAGTTTAAAAAAAGAAGAAAAAAAAAGGGAAAAAAAAAGAAAGCAAAGTAAAACTATTTCAGGTTTTGTACACAATTGCCTGGGCCTGGCCTTTTTGTGGGGTCGGTGAAGGAGGGGTGGGGAGGCAGCCAGGGCTCCCTGAGGGTGGGTGAAGGAGCAAGCAGGGACCCACAGTTGGCACAGACAGGGGGTGGCTCTGCTGCCACTGCCCCATCTGTCACCCACCCCCATACACACCTCTGCTTGCTACAGCACCACAAGAAGCCCTGGTCAACTGGGCATGGTCTTGAGCGTCCCAGTGAGACACCTCATGGTCCACCCAAAGGTGTCCACCCACCGCCCAGCTCATCACCCACCTCCCATGGACAAACATACATGCCTGTTTCTCTCTGCTTCCTCCCTCTTGGGGGTCACCAGGTGCTCCAGCCTTTCCCTTTCTTTGTGCTCACTGAAACATGCAGCATCTCACCATTTATTCCTGACCCTTGGGGACATGTGCAACCTGCATTTTTCGCTTTGCTGATGCAAGGCCATTCCTACCTCTCACTCTGCTCCCTGCTCTTGGAGACCTTGTGCTGGCAGTGGTCCGAGCCACCTGCAGCCTGCACCTGTTCCCCTCTGATGGCCGCAGCAGCCCCAAGGGCAGCCCCTGGCCCAGCCCCTTGCTCCGGACCAGCTGAGCGCTCATCCCCGGCTCCGCGGCTTTGGGGGAATCCTCGCAATCCGTCCTCGCAGGGACACATTTCGGGCGGGCTGCGGTGGCTGGTGGCGATATCGAGCTATCGCCAGCTGGGGGAGTTCACAGTTCAGAAACAGCCGCAGCCGGGAAAATGGGACCCGTCGGAATGGAACCTCCCGAGCACCTCCCGCAGCTCGGGGACACGCGTGCACCCCTGGCTCATCATAAAATATCCCGAGCTGGAAGGGACCTGCAAGGATCACCAGCTGAGGATGCGCTGTGACGGGTGAAAGCGAGCACCCCCCTCGGACACCCACCCAGCGCCCAGCCAGGGCACCCAGCCAGGGCACCCACCGCCAGCTCTGTCCCAGCCCCCAGAGCCGCCCGCAGGCACACGCCGCAGAGCCTGGATGCTACAGCCGGGGGGACCCGCGCGCTGGAAAACCGGGGCAGAGCTGCCGCTCCCATCCAGGGACAAGGGGTGACAGTCGCTGTGCCAGCCTCCCTGTGCAGGAGCCCGGGGCTGCCACGAGGTCCTGAGTGCCGATGTGGGACAATCGGCTCACCTTTGGTATTACATCTGCAGTGACTGGCACCTGTGAATTCATAAACGTGCTGCTTGATGTACAAAGGATGGCCCGGCCAGGGAGGTGTTTTCTGTGCACACGTGCAGAGAGGCTGTTGGCTGCTCCTGGTAAACCACTACTCACAACATTTGTGTTTCTGCTGTTTCTGTCTTTATACTGACAAGAATCACTCCAACCCAGACATTTGGCACAACCACACCTTAGTCTCATAGACCTCACATTCATCATTCCCCCGGCGGGGGCAGGCTCTGCCCGGGCTGTGGGGTGCTTCCAGCAGTGGCCCGATGCCATCCCGAGCTGCAGGCGCCGTTCTTTCCATTCCATCTGCCACGGACCTCAGTGCCCGCCCCACAGGACTCACAGCATTTGTGTGAACTGTTTGGAAGTTTTTGTCTGCATATCACAAGAGAAAGCCTGCTTCTCCTCTTCTCTTGAAAGTGTAATAATTATAATGAATTAGATTTTCTTCTGTTTCCAGCCTGCAGGGAAGACACACTGAGACTCATTTCAGGTCATTCTGATTCAATTCTCCTGTCAAACTTCACATACTGCTGTGCCCCAGCTCACTGTATTTGCTAAACATTGAGCTCCACGGTGCACTCCTCCTCAGGGAGAGGCAAGGACCAGCCTGGGGCTGTTCACCTCCCTGGCTCACTCCCTGACTCACTGGTTCCTAGCTCACTCCTCCTATCACACATTGAAGTGTTTGCAGACTGTGTGTGACCACGTGTCTTCCTCTCACCTTCAACTCAATCAAATAATTAGCAGTCACTTAGGAGTCAATTAGGTGACACATCTTGAAAGTCTTTGTGTTTACCCTACTCCTTCATTTATGAGCTCTGTTTAGCAGCCCAAGGGAAACCCTTTCTTCCTGAGGTCACCAGGGCACCCTGGGTTCATCTTTGGACTACAGAAGAGTTCACACTCATTTCTCACCACTGGCTGGGCAGTGGGCACCGTGGGCCAGACCCCTGCTATGGCCACAGCTCTTTTGCTTCGTGTTCTCTTAAAACCCACTGTCCCTTCACCACGACCCCTCCTGCTGTCTGTGGGGAGCATGTGGCTGTGCAGTAGAAACTCCCCTCCACTGGTCATTCTTTTCCCTTTCTTTGCTGAACTCAGCAGTTCCAGCCCACAGCCACTTCGTTTGCTGCCATAGAACATATTTAGTGGGTTGGTTTGGAGAACAAACCTTCCACACGATGTGGAATATCAGATGTCTGAATCCAGAGGAGACAGAAAGGGAAGAGGGGGTGAAGGTTTTCTAGAAGCATTTATGTATGAATTTATGGGAGCAGACCTTAAAATAGGACCTAGAACAAGTTATATAATTAAAACTGTGCACTAATGCTGTATGGTTTACATGTCCCTTGCCCAGGGTTAAAGACTGCAGCAGCTCCTTTCAACATACTTTCTTTATTCAAGATCACCAGCCTCGGTACTTTGCCTCAAAATGTGCAAACCTTTAACTTCCCCCAAGGGATAACTCACTCTGAGAATGAAATATTAATTAGAGCCTCGTCATCCGCCATCACTGTGTGGCCTCTCTGAAGCCTGGGGAAGCCAGACGCACTCCAGCCCCAAAGTGCTCCCTTTGTGTAGGGCTTTTGTTCCCCACATTCCACCCATGGGGCCCTGTCACAGTGGATAAGAGCTCCCCAGGCCTGAAAGAGAACTGTCAGGCTGAGTGTAGCTGGCTGCTGACAGGGAGTATCACCATTAACCAGCTTGTTATCTTGAGTGGGGTTTGCACAAATCGCTCCCTGCCTGGCTTTTGGTATCAGTGGTGATGACAGCTCTTCGACAGATGCTAGTGAGGAGTGAATAAAGATGCTGTGGCTAAAGACCATCTGCAGGGATTAAACCTTCATCACATTCGGTGACTTTTCTACTCTTGAGACAAAGGGAACCTTTCTTTTTCCCCAGTCACACACCTTAGTTTCTCCAAGAGGCTGTTTCCCTGCCAGATGCTTCCATTGCAGCTTGTCTATCATGGAGACATTTGAAAACCACCTTAAACTGACTATTTGCACGTTTAATCCATGATTCTCTCTAATGCTTTTCTAAATCTACAGCAACAACCCACCCTTGTCCAGGACTGCTACAGGAAGTTGCTGATGGCTCTTAGGGCCACCAACTTCCAACGCCAGCCACAAAGGTCGAACGAGAAAGTAGTGTGTGACCTTCAGAATCATGTCTTTCCATCTGAGCTATGTGCAGAGAGGGAGAACTAAACCACCAAGAATGTTGTGATTCTCCATCTTCTGAGCAGTGACACAAATGTGATTTGAGTAACAAGAGAACCGTGGAATCACAGAATATCCTGAGCTGGAAGGGACCCTCAAGGACCACTGAATCCAACTCCTGGGCCTGCACAGGACACCCCAACAATCCCACCCTGTGCCTGAGAGCATTGTACTAACACTTCTTAAATAAGATTTGCTGTTTAAAACAAGGAGAATATTAAATCTTGAGTTTATTTGTCCAATGCTTAAAACTGAACAGGGAATTAAATAGACCCAAGCAAAGCAATTAACTGCAGTGAAGAAACTGCTGTTTGTTTTCAGTATGTTTTTGCTGTGTGCAGTAGCATATGAGGAGGAAACAACATCAGACGGGGATGTTTATCTCATGCAATGACTCAGTCCTCATGCCTGATGCTTCTCAAAGCATCATGTCTCACTGCCCTTGTTGCAGTCCTGTTTCCATTGAGCTCCTGATGCTCACTAATGCTTTGCACTCTTATTCCTTCCAGAGCCCTGCTGGATGTGTTCCAGGTAGGACTCCCTGGATTACTACAGACCTCACACTGACCTGAGGCATCCTTGCAATAGAAAAGATTTTATTGTCTTCCTGTGAGGATGGTGGGGCCCTGGCACAGGTTGCCCAGAGAAGCTGTGGCTGCCCCATCCCTGGAAGTGTCCAAGGCCAGGCTGGACTTCTTAATTGTGTAGTCAGTAATGAAAGGGTCCTGACTATTCTAGCTGTCTTGTCAGCAGTAATTTATTTTTAGGCAGAACTCAAGGAGATTTCTGTCTGAAAACTGTCTCCCCTCTGGCCCCAGTGGTTAACTGCCTGGCTGGACAAGGCTCTTCCCACACACATGCCTGTCCTGGGAAGTCACGGGAATCCCGTGCACAGAATGGATTTGCACAGGCATAAATAAATAGACAGCTCTGGGCTGCAGGTCTCCCACCCAGCCACATTGTGCTGGATGAGATAAACCTTGGCCCAGGTCCCTTTCCCAAGGCAGACCCTGGCTCAGGCACTGGAGGTGGGCAGGGGCAGGAATTATGTATTATCCATTCAGCAATTCCAACAGGGAGAAGAGTTGTTGGTGCTGCTGGTGAAGGATTTGCTCTGTCTTAGAGCATTGCTCTTGCCAGCATCCCATGAGCTAATTCTGTGTACCCAAGGCAGGCTGGCAGGACAGAGTGGCATTCCTTCTGGAAAAGTGTGCTTAGCTTTCCTGTGAGCCAATTTGTGACTGATGGATCCCTGAGTGGCCAATTTGGCTGCAGCTAAATTGTCTGCACAGCTCCATGGGGGAATTCTTGAGCTTGGCTCTACCTATGGATTCACAAGACATATCACATTCTTCCTAGGCATTATTTTCCAGAATGATTCAGTTGAAAAATCTAGAACAGTTGGAGGGTTTATCTGGAAATGCATCACTTTGCCCTTAGGTATATTCATTTAATATACAGATATGTATTTATTTATATGAAAAACAAACCAACCTTAGGCAATAATAATAGCTAAAAAGCCAGACTTGCAATTGTTATTCAGTGTTATTGCTATTAAGCGGCTGTTACTCATAACACAGCCGTACATACTTTGGATCTTAATCTCCTTTTGTGGTATTAAATGGGCCAAGCAGCTACTAAATGGAACAAAAGTGTCATCCATCAGGATCAATTGGGATAAACATAAACATCCCATTTCCTTGCAGACAAACATGGCATGGGCTGAGCAGCTTGCTTTGACCATCAGAATGATGTTCCTGGAACTCCAGCAGCATGGAAAATCGGGGTGTTAACCTAACCTGAGCCTGGCACATGGCACTGTTTTGGGGAATTGGGAGGTGTGAAAGGCTGGAACGTGATGTCCATGCTTTTCGTGAGGATGGGGCTTGGCAAAGATGACTTTGTAAGGTGCACCTGGGGCTTGGCTTGCACTGCCAGCTGTGCCTGCACTGGGGAGCGCCCACGAACCCTGGGGCAGATCCCTGCACCTGCAGGGGCAATCACACAGTGCTCAGCAAGGGAAGTACCAGGGGTTTGACTCCGGCACTACATAGCACTTCCTCTTTATCTAAGCAGCCAGCCTCTTGCAAAAGAAAATTATCAACAAGGCAGCTCTGTCAAGAACAGATTTTAGCATATCACAAGTGTGTGTGGGGAGGCTGTGTGCCCTGACCTACCATCATCCAGCCTCAGAGCGCCATTTGAGAGTGATCAGCTGTAGGGAAGTAATTGGAAAAATATGGCATAAATTGTGTGTGTACACATGCACATGAGTAAAGCAGCTTTCATTAAACAGCATTAAACACAGAACCATATGCCAAATTGAAATCACTGAAGTTTCCTCTGATTACTACAAGCAGTACTGGGCCTGTAGAGTGGTACCTAGCTTGGCTTGGTGGTGGGCAGCCCTGGAATGTCCCAGCAAAGGGGTGAAGTCGAAAAATGAGAGGTGGCTGGAAATCTGGGGACTGACAGCTAAGAACTGTGGAGGTTCAAGTGGCACATGACATCTGTGAGAACCAGACCTCCTCATCTGCTTGCAGCAGTGGTCAGTGCAAGCTCTGGTGAAGATATAAACTGATTTAGATCTTCATGGTGAAGATATAAACTGATTACATTAAGTGATTGCTCCACCTGTACCTGAAGATAACATAAATTGGGTTTTTCCTTCTTCAGCTTCCTCTACACTGAATTCTCTCCCCTCCTGTCTTTTCCAAGCTGTGCCGAGGACATGGGATGTAGGATGTCCCATGGCACCATAAACACGTCAAGGAAAGGGCTGAGAGCAACTGCAGAAGAGACAGGAACAACCTTTGGAGTGGGGAAAAATACTGTCCCTGTAATGGCCCTATGATGTTGAATATTTAGAAACATGAGCCCAAAAAAGCCAGTAGGTTTTTTTAATTGGGTGTATAGAGTTTTATTATTTAAAAGGTTTTATAAAGAAATTTTAAACAGACCATGGAATTGCTGTAGCAGGTTGGGTTTTTTCCTCTTGGAAATTGCTCAGCCATTTGGTTTCTATTTTTGCACAAAGCACAAGCTTTTTGAACAATCATTTGATATGGTTGTTGATGCATCACAAAAAGGAGATATGCTTTGAATTCTCCTTAAAAACCCCATGTAAACACAAGGTTTATGGAGCATTGCAACAAAATACCATCTCCTTATTGAGTGCTTTCACATGTGATTTCCTCTCTGACTACTGCATGTAAACATACTTATTGTGTTTGGGAAATTCCAAAACCTCAGACACAATCAGGCTCAATAGCTCAGCAAAGGCAAGTTATAGTTTAAAATGTCCACATTTTGCAACAAGATGCCTGGGTGGTAGCAGAGGAGGGAAGAGAGGGACACTTTCACACAGCAGGGTGGTTGGATAGCCCCATTTTTCACTCCTTGGAGTCACAGGCTCACCCTGCACACACCAGCATCATCCTCCTCACCCAGGGACTGCTGGTCCATTGTCTGTAGGAAAGACACCCAGATCCAGGATTGCCATTTCACACAGACAAGGGCATGGTCCTCCCCAGGCCCTTAACTGTCCATTGTGTTTCTATATTTTTGTAAAGAAAAGCCTTTCATACATAGGGGTTGTGTTCCTTTTTCTTGCATTTATGTTTCCTTAAGGCTTTATATTAGAAAAGCCATAAAAAAATAAGCAACAATACCAAGATATTACACAGGTGAGAAGAAATAGCAACAAGTGTCGGATTCAACATGACAAAAGACTGTGAGAAAATTATTAAATACCGCTGAAATAAGTGGATTGTCTTGTTTCCCATTGTGCACATAGCCCACTGCTGAGCACAGGGGTGATCACTGCAGGACTGGGGTCCCTTTAGCTTCCCCTAGAAGTCAGCCAGGATGTGCACACCTCTCCCAGGTGCAAATCTTCAGCGTCCCTGTGGAGACTCGAGAGGTCTTTTTAGTTTAGCACATAAGCCACTGCCACCTTCCTCCCCACAGCTGAGCCTTCTGGAAAAAATGTTGAAAGTTTAAATCCTACTAATTTGTAAATGAATAAACATGAAATTCTCTTTGGTAAGTTCTAAATCACTGGCTGTTTATGGTTATAATTATAGAATCATCACGGATTGGTTGGGGCTGGAAGGACCTTAATTATCATCTTAAATATCCCATGATGGGCCGGGACACCTTCCACTATCCCGAGATGCTCCAAGCCCCGTCCAGCCCGGCCTTGGACTTCCAGGAATGGGGAACCACAGCTGCACTGGGCACCCTGTGCCAGTTCCATAATGATCATATGGTTGTCATTTTCCTCTGCTAAAACTGATACTCAAATTTAAACCAGACATTTCTCCACCTGTACCTGAAGGCAAGATAAATTTGGTTTCTGCTTCTGCAGCTTCCCCGGCCCGAAGTGCATCGCTCCGGGCTGAGCACAGCAGGGCTCTGGGCTCTGCCAGCGTTGCCCCAGGGCAGAGCAGGAGCAGCTCTGTCCATGCACAGGCAGTCACGGCACCAACAGCGTTGTTAGGCAAAAGATCTGTGTAACGTGAGTAACCTGCAAAAATGGCAGGGCTGCAGTATGAAATGACTCTCCCCTTCACTCTCTGTATATTTTTTATTTTCAAATTTGTTTCTGCTATGCCCTGATTTATCAAAGCCCTAAAACACATGCTTGACTTTAAATACCTCACTGCAGCTAAAACTAATTGCATACTTAGTCTTTGATGGCTCAAGGTCATAAAGAAATCACTCGCTTTTCCAAACAAATACTTCAGTATTTTAATTGCTTGCAAACCACATCCCACAGCCCCTGCAGAGATGGGTGTAGGACTGTGTGCCTGACTAGAGGGTGAACTGCCTGGGATTTCCCCGACCAAATTCAGGCACTGCACCCAGTTACTCGGGGCACAGCATATCCAGAAGGGCTGGGTTAGGCTGGGTTTGGGTCTGATATGTGACAAAGCACTGGGAAGAGAACATGTGGCTGTCCTAATCCTGCTGACAGTGGCTGGGTGGGAGATGCCTGATGTGCCACAGTTACCTGAACACATCTGGGAAGTCTTCAGCATCTCTTCAGCAGGCATTTCCCATACTGGGGAATCATAAATAAGATATCAATATCCCCACTGGGGATCTTGTTAGTGCATGTAAGTAACTACATAAATATATAAATATGCAAATCATATCTAGAATCTAAACTTGCACATATATAAAGAAGTGGAAGCAGTACTGTACCAGCAGAGTTACCATCGACATTCACTCTGACAGCCTGGGGATATTCACTCTTCCCTTTACACTGGCTGCTTTCCCCTCCAAAATTCTTAGTAGAATGATAATATTTTAACAGTTGCAGCTTTTAAAACCTTGATTATGACCAATCATTTCTCCCAGGCAATTGTATATTTAGCAGAAGGGAAAAATTAAACTTCCCAGGAATGAGGTTATTTAGGGCATAAAATTCAAGGAAATAGGTATTTAGGTCATTGTGGGCATGGTTTTTATTTTCCCTAATTTTCAGATTATTTTCAATTAGGGTCTGCTCAGAGTGGAAACTTTGTGATGTGAAATAGATACTATCTAAATCATTAGAGCTCATTCATTGCCATGTGCCACCTTTTAGAGCAATTAAACCTGACCTTGGGGTTACGGAGCTGAGCACTCACCGACCCAGGGCACTTCCTCTGAATACGAATAAGCTTGGAGTACAAATACAGTGGGGCAGGATTGCTCCTGGCACAGATAATGCCTTTGTTAGAGCACGGCTCTTCGGGCTCTTAACTATGGAGTCCATTGATTCGGAATATTCACTGGTGGGATCAGTTCTGGGAATTTTTTTCCTTTTTTTTTTTTTCCTTGACATCTGGAGTCTATCTCTTTGCCAGCCTCTCAGCCCTCCACTCAAGAAGAGAAAGTGAGGGAAACAGATGGACAGGCTCACAAACACATAGAATAAATACCAAAAAAAAAAATTACAAAAATTTTGCAAAAAGAAGAAGAGGGAAAAGAAGAAGAAAAAAAAAGTCTAAATTTTTAAGTCTTATTGGCCATTAATTTTTTTGTTAAGTGTTGCCAGATGAACTTGAGTTCAGTCTAAAAATCCCACGATTCTCACCAGAGTGGTTTCTTCTCACTTTCCAACTCTCAGTAGCTCTTCCAATGGCAGTGCCCACCATCTGCACCCCACATTTGGAGTCCTGTGATTACAAAATGTCCAGGGCAAGGACTGTCCGGGATAGATTGGCTGATCTATCTGTAGGAGTTATTTCGATGCCTTCTTCGTTTGGCAGAAACAATGGGGAAGCTGCCTCTACTTACAGGAAAAAGAAAAGGAGATGCTGGTAAACAATTAGGTGGGGTCTTGTTTAGAGAACAGAGCTTTCCGTGCCCTGCCAAGCCACGTTAAACAATAACCGTCAGAATCTGTTAGAAGGTGGAAAACTGGTGTTGCTTGGTACAGAACTAATTCTGCTGGGGTTTGTTTACAGACTGCATGGCACTTTTAGTCCTGTTTACCCACGAGCTCTCAGCAATCCAAGACAGCTCCAAACGCTTTTCTTTCAGCTTTCATCATGTGCTAAGGAGGGGAAAAAAGCCATCTGGCATTTCTTCACCTGGCAGGGCCACTCCTCATCAGGCTGCTGACCTAAAACATAATCTCCACCATGACCTATGGAGAAATGGGCAGGACCCACCTGCAAAGTAAAAGCCCCTTTTTGAGGCATAATGCCAGATTCCTGATGGCTGATGTGTGCACGTTCACCTTTAGGAGACTTTGCCAGCTTGTATTTCATTGCCACAGTGTGCAAATGGTTTCCAAGCAAGTCATTCTGCTCATTTGCAGGTAAAAGTTAAAGATACTGAGGGAACTACACCAAACCTCTTTGTTCCCCACTGACTTAGTCCAAGAGGACAAGACGTGGAAATACTCTGTATTGCACCATTTCTGAATTCCTTTACACATCTTGTACACAGCATGAAGAAGCAAGGTCAGGACTTTATGTTATGAGGGCAACATTTTCTCACTATAGCCTATAAAAGTATAAAGAATTAGGAAATATTCCCAGCCATGGCAGACTGAGGGATTCAGACTTTTTTTGCAGGTGTAATTATAAAAAAAGGATGATTGAGACTATTTGAAATCAGCTTTATCTAATAATTTCACCCGAAGCAAGCACGCAGCTGAATTAAGTTGTTGCGAGAAACCAATTTCCTTCCTGGGATGGCTGAACAGCTTCAGGGTGAAGTTTTGGCTTCATGTGCAAACACAGAATCAAACCAGCCATTATTATCCATTTCCAAGTGCAGCACTTGAGTTCATGAAAACAGCACTCTTCTCCTCTTGGAAGTTTCTCTCATGGTACGTTCCCATCCTCGAGGGAGCAACTCATTCCCTGTGTTAACATTTTATTTGAGAACCATGATGTTTCTGTGTAATGAGTGTAAGGAAATGCCATCCATGCTGGGATATCACACTGGGAAATGGGGACCAGAGATCCACACCACTGTCATCCTTCACAGAGAGCCAGCAGGATATGAATGAAATTGTATCTGCTCAGTTAAAATTCTGCAGTTTTACTTGATTAGCCGTTTCCATGGACACAAAAAAAAAGAGGTTAATTAACTGACTACAAAATTGTACTTTCCATGTCAATATGTCAATACAAAATTAAATAATAATAAAAAAAATTGGAAAAAATGAGTACCACCTGCTCTGTCCATGAGGCAGAAAAATGAGGCCATTATCAGAAAGGAGCTGCAGAAGGAGCCTGTACCCTGACAGGGAGGCTGAGAAATATGCCTCAGTGGGTCATAAAATCACAGTGATTTGGGCTGGAAGGGACCTGAAAGCTCATCTCTTGCCCCCCTGCCATGGCAGGGACACCTTCCACTGTCCCAGGGTGCTCCAAGTGTCCAGCCTGGCCTTGGACATTGACAGGGATCCAGGGGCAGCCCCAGCTGCTCTGGGTGCCCTGTTCCTGCACAGAGGAGGACAGATGGACTGTCATTACTGGCTGGTGTTTATCTGCCAGGGAAGGCAGGATAAATGTACTGGCAGTCTAACTCCCTTTAACTGAATATGGCAGCCCCAAAATCATCCACACAAGCTGAGAGTGCTGGAAAAATGACTGAGACTGCAGCTCACTGGTATTTCAGGGGCAGTGCTGGCATCCATGTGTTTATAGTGGCTTTCCATTACTTTTTAAACTATATTACATTTTATCAAACTGGAAGTGTCCTATCGCTGAGTAGATCTTTCCTGTTCCAGGCACAGAGCCACTGCTTTAATAGGAGAAATAAAGCAGAAAATCCTGGTTAAAGCCAACCCGTTTCTTGCAGAATTTTAAATATCTCACTTGGAACTCTGGCTCCCCTTTGCCATGTGCTGGGCATCAGGGCTGCAGAGCAAGGGCTGGCTGTGAGCAGGCAGGGGGCTGGCAGCAGCAGAAAGGCAATATTTCCAGCTCCACTCTGGTCATTAACAAGAGCAATTTCCCCACAAACAATCTGGAAAGAGTTTTCTCAGATTACAGTAAAAGTTAATGGAGTTAGAAATTCCTTCTCTTTTGGATTAGCTCATCCTTCTTTGTGCAGCCCCTAAGTACATGGGGAAGTGCAAGGAAGGTTTGGTAGCAGCAGATGCAGCTGTGACCATAAAACTCATGGTGAAGGGGCCTGATCCAGGATTCCTGGATCTCCTCACTGCTCCCAGTAGTCCAGGTGGGAAAGCTCAGGACTTCCCTGTGCTGGTGCCTTTGGAACTGAGAGGAAAATTAAAGCACTTGTCAGCTGATTCTGCTGTAACTGGTTATTTAAGGAGGTGAGGGGTTTTGGAATAAGCAATACAACTTTAACAAGGTACAGCATCATCATTTTGATACCAGGTTTTGCTGACAGAGTGCTGCAGAACCTCATGAGCATGGAGAAAGCAGCTGAGAGGATAGACAAACAACAGACAGCAGAAAATGTTCATTCTAGGTTAAATAAAACTAACTGTTGGTTTGAGCCAAAACCCATTAGGTGACACAGATTAATCAAAACATCAGAAACCAGCTCAGTTATCCCGCACATCAGGTTCTTCCATGGATATCTGATCACAGCATTACGGATTCTTCAACTCATCCTTTCCAACGTACCTTTACACCTCCTAAGAGCTCTTGTTATTGTGTTAAAGTAACCAGCTTTAAAAAAATTCAATGTCATCCATTTATATCAGAAGCAAATCACAGCTAAATTGTGTTTATGCTTCATCCATCTTTACTATATCTCAGATTTGATTAAAAAAAAAGTGAGAACTCTGTGTGGTCAGCAAAGAGTCTTTCCACTTAGAGGTCAACAGAATTGCCCCACCCGTGTCCTTTACTGCCACGTTGCAGCTGACCTGAAGCTGCCCCCTAAACTCAACCAACCTAGAAGAAAACAAGTCCCCAGTTAAGGTGGGGATAGGTTCGATTCAAACCCAAGCAAAGATCTCAGCCAACCCCGTTCTAGCTGAGATGCAGATATCCAACTGGCCAGAGAGCCGGGCAGAGAGAGGTCTTATCCAGCCAACTATCTGAGCCTGGGAAATCCAAAGCCCCTATAAAAGGGGCAGCCATATCAAACTCATGGCTATTTGCTGAGGTTTGTTGTGTGTTTGTCTCCAACCCACGACTCCACATAACACTTTACCACCAGAGGAGAGCCAGAAGGGAATAAATGAACAGCTCCTGGAATCAGCTCTGCCTGCAGAAGAAATGAAAAAATGCTAGTGCACTCTAGTTAAAAGATGGAAATCTCTTGCAATGCATAAACTTGAGCCAAAACCTACCAGAGCCTTTGCTGCTCACTAGAGGGCTCGAGGTCTATCTGTAAAACAGGACATGTCTTCTTCTCTTAATCCTTAAATCAGATGAGGCAGAGCAGGAACAGGCATTCATTCTGTTTGAAGCCAAGTGATGTTCACCAGGGATGAGCCCACAGACAGAGGTGGCCCCTTTCAGTCACAGCTGGCTCGTCCTCAGGATGGATGGAAGCTGCTGAGGAAATATCCTCCCTTCTTTATCCCCACCTCCCCTTTCTATTTAAGTGCTGTTACATTACTGAAAAAATACTTATGGTTAATCAGCGCTGCTTAATCCTGTTCCATCCATTAAATTCCTTAATCCAGGCACTTCCATCTGTGCCTCTTTGCAGCCTGACACCTCTCCTGTCCCGAGGCCATGGAAAGCACAGGGTATTTAGTGGGGAGGCCTCTGGGGAGCAGCTGTCCCCAATCATCCTGTCCACATCCCTTTCTTTCCCAGATTACATCTTGTACCAACAGTTTGTGTGTGGGAAAAATCAAAGCTGTCAGAGCTGCTCCCAGGATGTGCACAGTGCGCAAGGTGCCCAGTCAGGGGGGCGCAGGCCTTGACCCCTGTGCTCACCCAAAATAACGAATGGGGGCAGGTTTCCAGTCTCCTCCAGCTCCTCCAGAGCCCAGCAGCAGAGTAATCATGGCATGCACAAACAATGAAAGCAATCTGTTGTTAACTGGCTGAACAGGCTTGTCCAGAGACCCCAGACTTCCTCGTTCAGGCATACTACACAATGGCAGTTTTCTCTTTAAAGGAGGAAAAAAACCTCAACAGGCTAAAAGATGCCTCCTCACAGCCTTCCTTCCCAGCGCTTCAAAAACAATTGACAGAAAATCTAAGGACAAAATTTCAGAAACCATGGACCGTAATGAAAGTGGAATGCCTGAATAAGTCCTAATGGACGAGGAAGAGTTGATAACAAAAAGCATTTCTTTAATATTAGTCCTTCACCCAAGCTCATGGGAATGAATCTATTGAGTTACTCACATTCACTGTCCTGGGAGGGGACTGAAGTCTTTAGTTATGGCTGACGAGGGTGTTTCTGATGGATTGAAATGGAAACACTTCTACAGTGGCTTTGTGGGTGCAGCTTTGAACCATAATTCACTGGCAACAAAATTCTGTATTTTGGGTGTCAACCCAGATAGCAGGCAGGAGGACCAAAAACTTGCAGCCTGATGAATTTCAGCTTGTCAGCAGCAGCACTGGCTCATCACATCCCAGTTCTGTTCTCCAGTACTCACCTGTTACCAGTAGCTGCATAGCTACTGTTTTAATTGTCAATTTAGCGTTTAATTAAGCATTCAGTCACAGAAGGACCAAACACTACAGGATTCCTGCACACAGATGTGCTGACCCCATATGGCACTGCCTGGCTTTTAATTTCTGGTTATTTTTAGCTTCAAATGTGATCCTTTATACCACAATATCTTCATAAACCATAAAAATGAAGATTTTTATGAGTGTGTCAGTAAAGGACAGGACAGAGAGTGCCCAGCTAAGCTCACGGCATGACCTGAGCCCCTCAGCAAGGCAGATTCAGGAACTCAGTAGATGTGGGTAGGAGTTCAGGGCAGGCAGCATGAGAGGATCACATGGAACTGCTTTTAGTTCTTTGAAAAATTAAATATCCACCCTCAGAGCAAATGCTCTTTTTTCACTGCGGGAGCACCACTGCTGAGGATATCAATGGTATTGCTAGATAAACCTGTCAAAGCTGGGTAATACCTTAAAGTAGAATAATATTTTGTGAGGGATTTGAGCACTTTTCCCCAGCGGCTCCTCTTCCAGCTTGGCCAGGGAAATGCTGCTTGGTGCCTCGGTCACCTGAGAAAAAAACACTGTTATTTTATGAGTGGAGGGAGATGACGCTATCTCTTTCTTCCACACTTCAGCAGCTTCCTGTGGCTGCCTCGTTCGCAGGTATTTCGCAGGATTAAATGACCTGATGTTATCGAGCTGCCTGGCAGAGCTCGGCGTGTCCCATCTGATCACTGTGTCCCCTCTTCAGCGCCCACAGAAATCCCATTTCTCATGGCACACGCCAGGAAACGTTGTCAGGCTTACATAAACAGATATTTTGACAAGGAAATTTAGATTTTCCCTCTGTTATTTTGTCTAATACTTCGCATGTTTTGTCTATTGTATTGCAGATTGGTTAAAACAGGAGTGCAGGCAAGGGCAAGATACATAGAATGCAAAGGTAATGTCTACTCCATTTTCCTATCAGGCAATACTTAGGGCTTAAAAGTCTACTCCAAGTTAGGAAAATATTCATGTATTTCAGTGCAAGTGTTCTCATGTTTCAATGCAAACCCTTAAAAATGAAGTTTAACACTGGAAGCGTATATGCCACTTGACACTGACCCAGTCTTGCCCACCGACCCAGCTCAGCCTGGTTGTGTCCTAAAGGTTTTACAGAATTACAGAATGTTAAGGGGTAAAGATCACCTAGTCCCAACCTCAGCACCTCTCACCAGACCAGGGTGCTCAAAGCCTCTTTCCACAAGACTCAAGACTGTCCCAAGGACACAAGACCCTGTGTCATGCCCATCATATAATTGATGTGTAATAATTTTGGTTGTCCTGCTACGCCAAGGGCCATTCCAGACCCTTGGGCACCCTTTAGCAGAAGTTCATCAGTTGCTTACCAAGCAACCAATGAGAAGAAACAAAGAGCAGAACTGTCACTAATTGGAAACATCTACAGTTTTGTCCTACCTCACTTGCAGATTTTCAGTATTATTGTCACATATAAACATATATTATGTCACATGTCACCTCGGGAAGGGTTGCTGAAGTTCTCACTGCAGAGACCATTCTGCAGTGCACACAACTTCTGGTATTTCTGCCCCACTCTGCCTGTCTTCCATCCCTTACAAGGGTACAAAACACAGAACATATTTCTTAAACAGCTCCAATCACAGTCACACCAGTGTAAGAGCAGCAGCTGGGGCTGTCTCCTTCAAAACTGAAACCCAGCTGCGCCTTGAAAAATGAGGACATCTCATGGGGGATGAAACCTTGGCCCTTTGCAGGTGAGTGGGAAATCTCAGATTGTTCCAGCAGAGCTTGCCTGTCACACTGTCTCTTTTGGGCTGGGGCACAAAGGGAAATAATGGGACTGGCCTGGGGCCCCTCTCCTGGAAGGGAAGGTGTTGGCTTTGGGGTCTCAGCACTGGTGGTATATCTGCAAGCAAGCTCAGAGCTGATGTAAGTATCTCCAGTGTAAGTTATGGAGTTGTTAATCCTCCACAGGTTTTAATAATAATTTAGCATTTAGTGAATATGCTGCACTATAAATGTGTTATTAAACCTAAATTAAATGCAGATTTGGAACATAAATGTGCTATAGAAATTTATGAAGGATCTTAGCAGTGAATAATTTTTTTAGAAATTGCTGTGAAAGCTACAGAATATCAGTTTTTGAATTAGTATAAAATACTGTGTGTTACTTGTCCATTATTGGAGACTGTGTCTGTGGAGGTATGTCCTACAACCCCCATGCAGTCCAAAACTTAATTAATTGGCAGGAATTTCCAGGTCTGAAAAAAACAAATGAACCATTTTCATGTCAGCACAGTACTGCTCCACCTGGAATTGCTGTGTGTGGGTCCCATTCTCTCCANACAGCCTCATTAACATTTCAAAAGCCAGTACTTAGCTAGGGCCTGCAGCGTCCCAGTGTTGCCATGGGAACCGGGAAGGCTCTGCCCAAACTGGGACCTTGTTCATTACACCTACCAAGCTCAGGATGTGCAGAAATCACAGAACCCAGGATGAGTTGGATTGGAAGGGACCTTAAAGGGATCATCTCATCCCACCCCTGCCATGGCCAGGGACACTTTCCACTATCCCAGGGTGCTCCAAGTCCTGTCCAACCTGGCCTTGGACTTACAGGAATGTGATTCACATACCAAAGACTTGAGGATTGTTTGGGCTGCCAGTGCTTGTACATTCCTCTTCTTCTCCCAGAACGATCACCAGAGAGCCCTTCCTGCAAAGCCTGGAAATGTGTTGTTGATAAATTCAGGGAAGCCATTCCCAATAAATCTCAAGCACCTCACTCACCAGGAGGTATCAGAGGACAGTGCTGTATGGGTTGACATGCCCTTGATTGAATTTACATCAATACTGAATTAATTTGAATTGATTTTTAAAGGAGAAAAGCAAACCTATAACAATCTCAACCAGCTTACAAACCTGTTGATTACTGCAAAACCTGAAGATCCTGCACACTGCAGCCTTTTGGTAACTGTGAGGTGCAAGAGGATCCCATTTCCTGCAGGAGAACTGCAAGATTTAACAGCTTTGGGCAGAACAAGGCTGTTAGCTGAGAAATGAACCTCATCAATATCATAGTTAGGAAACAGAATCTTCCTCAAACTCTGCAGTGGCAGCAGGTCAGGGCAAATGTTAGAAAAGAGAGAACAGTGGAGAAGCTAATTGACCTAATGATGGTGTTTTATTTTAGAGTCGTGCCAAATTTCCTTCATGGTCTGCACCAAAAAATGAACACCCAGCTGTCACGTGTAACACACAGCTGTCCACACGTGGATTTCCTAAAGGACCATCTCTGTTTCTAGTAATTCCAGATGCAATTGTAAACCTTACCTTAATCAGGCATGATGGAAATCTGCTCCCACTCAGGGAAAGAAGGGGAGAAAGAAAGCAGCATTGCAAGGGCAAGGTCCTAGAGCACAGGCTGAGCACTTTAGGTGGTTCCTGGAGGAACAAAAGGGACATTTTACATGGACTAAGTGCTCTCAGCAGAGCACGTATGTGTGGACGGCTTCCCCTCACTCCTGAGACTGATGCATCCACTGTTTCTTTTGCCAGCCCTGCACTTGATTAAAGGACACTCCACATCCAGAGCAGTGTTGTTGTACAGAATGCATATGCTATCAAATAATAAACTATCTGTCATAATATTGGCTCAAGGTTTGGGAATTTTTTAACATAGGAAGATTAAGACGATTGAACTTCAAATAAGTACCATTTCTGACTAATTGTTTGCAGATATGGCATAGAAGCAAGATGGCTTCTTTTGGGAAAGTAATGTGATTTTACATTAGATTCTAGCTGAAAAATAAATGCTCAAAGTCCAAACTTGCTTAAATCTGTACATTTGCAGTCACCTGAAGGGAAGCTGCACTTAGAGCACTAGAGAGTGTCCCAACATGCTGGGCTCCCCTTTAAAACTGGAATAAGGAGCAGTCACCATATTAGATTTAACCACATGGGCATCTCTTCAGATCTGGTCTACAGACCACACTTGACTTGTGAAGTCTTCCCTCTCCATACCCATGAAGACACATGAAGAAATTGACTCTTCAGAACTCACAGAGGCTCTCACTTCTTTTTCTAACCATTCCTACATGGCCTTTCCTGCATGGGAAGGTCACAAATGCCACCCTGTCTCCATCCCTCTCTTGGTATTCTCCTGTGCTGATCTCCACAGGGTGACCTGCACAAGCATTTTCTCCCTGCAGGACATTGATCAACACAGCCAGAAAGATCTTGGTTCTCCATTCCAGCTGAGTCACAGGTTTGACATGTGACCTTCTGTCACTTGGTCTTCTCATGTCAAAATCAAAATTGAGTTAAAATCTGAGAACACACTGAGAACCAGATGCTCCAGCTGAACCAAACTTTTCTGGGTAAATACATTGCAAAGAGCACAAATCATCCCACTTCAAACTTTAGGGATCTGTATATATTTTAATGTATACAAAATTCTGCTGTTTCTTGACAATAGGTTCATGCTCTAGAAGAACAGAAATTCAGCAGGCTGAATTAATAATGCATTAAAATGAACACCAGTGCATTGTTTTCCATTTAAGGAACTGCCTGGATATAAATAAATCCTTACTCATATTCTACGATTTAAATAACAGAATCATTCTTACCATGAGTAACAATTGTACCTTTCACAAAAATAAGATGTAAAAAATAGTTTTGAGAAGAAAAGAGTCTTAAACATTGATGCTCTTGCTGTCAGTGTATTGAATGTGGCGTGGTTCAAAGCTATCTGCTAATGTCNCTGTCCTGGCTGTGGCTCCTCCCAGCTTCCTGCCCAGTGTGACCACACAAAAGCAGGAAAGGCTTTGGCCCTGCCCATCCACAGCNTTGCCCCCCCAGCTTTATAACCTGAGTGTGATGTCACCTGGGCTGGAATATGGCCTTTGGTCAGTTTGTGCNCACTTCAAACTTTAGGGATCTGTATATATTTTAATGTATACAAAATTCTGCTGTTTCTTGACAATAGGTTCATGCTCTAGAAGAACAGAAATTCAGCAGGCTGAATTAATAATGCATTAAAATGAACACCAGTGCATTGTTTTCCATTTAAGGAACTGCCTGGATATAAATAAATCCTTACTCATATTCTACGATTTAAATAACAGAATCATTCTTACCATGAGTAACAATTGTACCTTTCACAAAAATAAGATGTAAAAAATAGTTTTGAGAAGAAAAGAGTCTTAAACATTGATGCTCTTGCTGTCAGTGTATTGAATGTGGCGTGGTTCAAAGCTATCTGCTAATGTCCCCCAAATGTCATTGTTTAACCCCAGCCAGCCACCAGTCCCTCTCAGCCCCTCTCTCACTCCCCCACCACTGGGACCAGGGAGAGAATCGGAAGGGTAAAAGCTAGAAAACTTGTGGGTTTAGATAAAGACAGTTTAACAGTGCAAGCAGAACACAAACACTGCAAAGCAAGGTATTAATAACACTGTGAGCAAGGTATTAATTCACTGCTCCTCATGGCTGTGCAGGTGTTCAGCCCCTCCAGGAGAGCAGGGCCCCGTCCTGTGCACCAGTGACTTGGAAAGACAAATGCCATCACTTTCGAACCTCCCTCCCTCCCTCCCTCCCTCCCTCCTTGCCCCCCCTTCTTGCCCCCCCAGCTTTATAACCTGAGTGTGATGTCACCTGGGCTGGAATATGGCCTTTGGTCAGTTTGTGCCACCTGTCCTGGCTGTGGCTCCTCCCAGCTTCCTGCCCAGTGTGACCACACAAAAGCAGGAAAGGCTTTGGCCCTGCCCATCCACAGCAAAAACATCTCTGTGTTATCAACCCCGTGTTCAGCACAACCCCAAACCAGCCCCAAACCAGCCAAGTAATTCTATCCCAGCCAAAACCAGCACATTAGGAAAAGACTAAATTGGATGAGTGGAATTCAAGCTAAGGCCATTTCTGCTTTTGATGCTCTACCTGAAGGTGCTGTTTCCACCTCATGGCCAAATCACGTGTTGCCCAAATTTGTGCCAGCATTGTATCTTTCTGAGATTTCCTCTTGCAGAATGCAAGGATCGTGCAGTGCACAGAAACAAATATTTGCCCAAAACAGCAACTAAGGTAAAAAAACAAAAAAAAAAAAGAACATGGATCAGGGATCGTGGACCCTCACTGAGACAGTTTTCTCAGTGATAGTGTTCTGGCACTGGTGAGAAAGTGTTGCTTTGCAGCTGAAGTCACAGCCTGTAGTGAGAGCTACTCCTGAATATTCGAGTTCACTAGACAAGAGGCAGCTGAATTATTGTACATTTACACATCTCCAACAATACCTCCAAATAACACCAGAAAGAACTGAGGCAAATGCTTTAAAAACATCATTTTAAAAATCTGAAACACAAAGATTTCAGTTTAATAATGGGTTTTATGGTTCCAAAAAAATGTAGCATGCTGTACATTCAAATCCAGTAACAAGATCTTTTTACCACAGCAGAGATCCTTTTAATTCCACAGCAGAGAAAGTTGGTCTTAAGGTAGATAAATTAGCCACTTGATTTTTTAAATTTGTGATATGGATAAGCCCAGAGTATTCTACTCTAAAATTCACTGCAGCATTTGGAGTGAACAAGTAAAAAAACCTCAAATCATAAAGTATTTTCCTTTGCTTATATTATCAGTTTGTGAAAACGAGTACCTTTTAAACAAACAGGGGTTTAGGAGTGCGCAATACAGCAAATTGTGGTTATTGCTCACAAAACTTTGTTACATGCCAAGCACTGATTTCCTTTTTATATAAATGAAAGCCTATAAACTGATGCAATTACCCTCCCCACATACATCAGTTTAAATGCTAGGGTGTTACAAACCCCATTTATCTTTTGTGATTTCTGTTAGGCTGCGAGTCAGCTCTGAGGTTTAAATTTTGTTTAAAAGTTCTTGGCTAATTGATCACTTTAGAGATGCTTTAAACACAGGTAAAACACCGACAAAGACATTAAAAGTAAGCTTTCCTAATGGATGAATTGCAGCTATCCATCATCCTGCAACTACTTCCCCACCACCCTCCCATTAAACCTAATAAGTTCTATTAGAGCTGTTAACATGTGTCATCTGTTAATGGAAAGTGTATAATGCACAAGATGTGACCAGACCTGAGGGCTCCGAGAAGTAAAGTTTGAAACAGAAAAGCAAATTCTGGCTATTCCCAAAATTAATGTAAAGCCAGGTCAGTGTTCCAGGCCTTTCTCAGAGGCGATTCCTATTTAAAGCCTTGCTGGAGCAGAGGCAGCAAGGCTTCATTTGCTGGCACAGTGCACATGTTAAATTTCAAATACAACAGCAGGCAAAATGTAGAAGTTGAAGGAAAAAGAGGAAATATATTTATTTTTGGGTTGAGAAAACAGTGTGACATGTGACAAGCCTGGATCTCTTTTGGAGAGGCCATGCTCTACATTACTGAGATTAAGTTTGATCATTGCTGAAGGAAGACAGAAACCCCCCAGCCTGGATGGCAGGGCTGTAATAGTAGTTGTTAATGTCTGCTGTGAGCTGGTTCCTGACATCTTGAATGCATTGCTGGGGCAGCTCCTGCAAGCCTCTGCCATGTGGATGCTCTGGCAGATGGAGAGCATGGCGCGTGGGAGAGGCTGGCTGGGAGCTTCAAGGACCGTGTGTAATCAAAGGCTTTGAAATGTTCCTAGCCTGTGAGACCACTTTCCTTGGTACTAGGGGGACTATCAGAAGATATTAAAATGAACAAAGCCAGCCCATGTAGTAACAGCTATGAGTGTAATCCAAAATTAGCTCATTAATTCACAGGAAAGTATTTTCTACTCGTCTTTCATTACAAAAAATGTGTCTGCTTGTTAGCAAAACCTAGAGCTTTAACAGGAATCTTTAAAACATTAGCAATGCACATGTGCTTTTCTATGCCTTAGTGGGAGATTTATTGAGTTTATTCTCTAATCTCTGTTTACAAGCAGAAATATGACAAACATAAATCATTTGAATACGATTTCAAGCTACAAATCCCCTTTGCTATTTTCCGGCATCCTCATGTTATTTCAAACCTGCAATTAATTCTTTTCTTTGCTGGCCCGTTTGTTTTTAAAACAATTTCACTCCACTTGACCTTTGTATTTCTTGGAAAAGTGTTCAAAGTTGGAAATAACTCTAGATGTTATCTGTTAGTGCTTATTTACCATGCACAGTGAGCTCAGCTTAGGAGCTCACAGTGAGCTGGAACTTAGGAGCCCCAGAGAGATTCAAGATGAATGGGCAAATTCCTACCAGTAGGAATTAGTATTGCAGGGAGGCTGTGATCATTATTAAGGACAGTCAGGCTACTCTCCAAGTGGTGGCTCTTACAAAAACCTCAAATATTTAAAAAAGAATGGGAAAAAATGATGTAACAAGAAAACACCTCTCCAGAGCTCTGTCCTGCAAGGCGCTGGGCATACTGCCCACAACCTAAGCAAGCACTAAAACAACCATTAGGTAGGCACAGGTACAGAATTGGGTCCAAGGCCCTGAAAGAGCAAGAAATTGTCATTATTGTTAATTAATTCCAGTTATTGTCGTGGACCAGGACAAAAATGCACTGTGCACTAACTGCATTACAGCAACTTCTAGAAACCCAGAACTCTATAAAGCTGGTGATTTCAGTGATTCTGCAAGAATACCTTTTATCTTTCTGGGAAGTCTTGCGTGTTTTCAGTGGGAAATGTGTGGCTTAAAAGGGCTGCTCTGGTTTTGCAACTGCTGCCAGCTAAGGATCTGCTGAAACTTGTGTTTTCAGAAGTGCAGCCCATATATACTGGATCAACAACAGGGCAACAGCATTAACTAAACTGTTGCATCAATGGTATATAGTCCAGACACACAATCTCCACTTTTTTATGCTAGAGGGAGTTCAAGTCCTGCAAAAAAAAAAAAACCAAAATTGAATACAGAAAGCCGACAATATTTACATTTAACAGATTGCAGCATTTTGATTTTCAAAAGACTGAGTCCAAGGCAATTAAAACTTCGGTGGCCTTTTGGTTTTTAAATTGCAAATAAAGGGTACCAACACGGAGAGTGGGGTCTCTGCAGCACATGTGGCTGTCAGGGTTTGACAGGTGTGTGCTCGGGCGCTGCCGCTGCGCTGCTGCCTCGGCAACCTCGGGAAACCTGAGAGTGTTTGTAAACAGTCTGTGCTTTCTCAAAAGTGCCCTCGAGATTTACTACAGGAAGTCAAATTGCTCAAATCTACCTAATTTGGCACGATACGTTGAAAGCATGCTTGAGTGATCATAATTGCAGTGGGACTGACTTCATTTAGCAATCTCTGGGCATACCTTTCCAATAACAACTGCAGGCGATATAAATTCAATCTCTTGTTTGTTTCTGAAAGTGATTAGCCTAAAAAATTTGGAATTTAAACACTCATAATTGCAAAGTGTTATTTATATTCAATTTTGATTTATTAAAGAAAAAAGTCCCCTTCTTTTTTTTTTTTTTTTTTCCCCTATCCAGGAATGGCTTGAGTTGCTTTGGAAAGTGAAAGGGATAGAAAATAGAAATGAAAGGAAAAAGACATGTCTTGTTGGTGGTGAACACTGCTCTTACAATGGGATTTTTTTCTCCCACAACATATAGTTTTGCAACAAGAGCATAAAAGGTTCTGATGTTTACTTCAAGCCTGGGCTTTTTGCTGTGAAATATCTATGGCTCACTAGGATTAATATAATTTTCATATCCATGCAGAAATATGTGCAAAAATAAGGCAAATCAACTGTGCTGTACAACTGCAAGACCAGAAAGAGACCTGGAAGAGTCCCCTTTACATTCTGAGTACAATAACCAGTGTTGTTCAACATGAGAAACAAGGTTGAAATAAAGATATTTATTTGGTGCATGCATTCAAGTTTTTAAAACCAATTAATCTAATACATATTTGCACCCTTTTTATATTTGTCTTCTCCAGAAACTGTTAGGATAAACCCTACGTGGCCAAGAATTTTCCTGAAAGTGAATTTTGGGAGATCTGCAGAAAGAAAATATTGATTCATAAATGTAGGCAAAAATTCATAAAGACTTTTCAGCAGGATGCTAGATCTAACACTTAAAATCATTGCCCAAAAAGCCCATAAACCCCAAATGTCAGACTTCCAATTAAAGAAAGATGCTGTGAACTCTTTAGAAATTTACTAATAAATGAAGAAATTTAATTCCCAATAATTGTCTTGCAAAGAGCAGTTTAAAATATCCAGAGAAAACCAAAAAATTCATTAGAAAAAACTGTTTCCTGAGAACATCTTGGTTTGCCCTAATCACAAACAGACCTGTGTGCAGCTCTCTTGCTCTAATTAAAACCAAGAAATGAGAGATGAAGCAAAGCAGCAAGATCTCCATCAGGGCTGACCCTGTGGCCCCAGCCCAACACGGCCAGGAAGGACTGGGCTCTCCCCACAGGAAAAACAGAAGCTGGACAAGTCTCTTTGCCACATTGTTTTTTTCCGTATCTTCTTTATAACCATCCTCCCCCTCCTCCTCCTCTGTTCCTGACCCTAATTGTCATTGAAGGTGGCCAACTTTGTGCCCACGGGTGGGTGAAACCCTGTGCTCAGCACCAGGATCATGGTGTCTCCACCAACCTGTGCACCCCTGAGAACCTGCTGAGCACTTGGACAGGCCAGGAGCACCGGCACCCCTCAGAGCAGGGTGGCAGCAAGGATGTCACCTTTGTCACACGTTGGCCACCTTCAGGAGTCCATCTGGAGACCCCACTGCTCTCCACAACCACCTGAGAGGAGTGGGGAACCGGGGGGGGGGGGGGGTTTTTTCTCCCAGAAAACA
>VXBC01000497.1:122535-145707 GCA_013399945.1 Ploceus nigricollis | reverse complement strand
TTGTTTTAGGGGAACCGGGGGGGGGGTGGTTTCTTCTCCCAGATAACAAAGTGACAAGAGGAAATGGCCTCAAGTTGTGTCAAGGGATGTGCGGGTTGGATAATAGGGAAAAATTCTTCACTGAAAGGGTGGTCAGGGCATTGGAACAGGGTCCCCAGGGCAGAGGTGGAGTCAGCGTCCCTTCAGTGTCCAGAAGGCTTCAAGATGTGGCATTTGGGAACACAGTTCAGTGGTGAACGTGCCAGGGCTAAGTTAATTTTTGGATTTGAACATCTTAGAAGTCTTTTCCACCCACAACAGCTCCATGATGGTTCCAGGATCTCTCCTGGCAGCGATGCCCACCCAGGTGCTGCTGTTGAGGGATGCCCACAGCCCACCTGGACACCTGGAAAAGGACACCAGGAAAAGCATCTGAGCACATGGAGGCAAAGGCACCTGCACACACTGAAACTCAAGTGGAATCTTTCAGACATTTCAGAACACCTACAGGGCCCTGTGGCAAGTCATGGGATCCCAGTGTCACAAATCAGCGTGGTGCCGGCAGGTGTATCCAGGGGGAACAGGTCACTTAAGTGGTGCTGGAACAGAGAAGGAATAGTTCTCAGACCCATCAAGATCTACCTAAAGTTTACTTTGTTTTTAAAGTAACAAATTAACCAAATAATCCTTAAAATAAAGCCAAGCCTCAGGGTGGATGATTTAAAAAGGGTCTGTGCACAGATTGTCTCAAGCTAGGTGGGACCTTCACCTACTAAGCAAATAATTTAGTGCTATAATTATCCCATTTCTCTGTCGGCAGTACTACCGCCCATCCAAAACATCTCCGTTTAGTTTTAAACCATGCACATTATTTACTTGATGTGAGGGAAGAGAACAGAAAGAGCAGCACAACCTGAACATTCATCATTGTTGTTTGTGCACCTTGAAGGACATTGTTCAATTATTGCTATAAACATTCCACATTTGGCTAAATGTTGTTGATATAAACAAGGATTTTTCCTCATTTAGGTAATTTGGTGCAGTTTGAGAAACTGATTTATCAAGAGAATTAATTCAAGGCAGATATGATTTGTGTCTCTTTGTACTTGTAGATGTTTCAGCATAAACATCCCCATTAAAATTAAATTACGGCTAGTCTAGTCCTACTAACAATAGTTTTCAAATACACTTCACATATGCAGACACGATGTCCTTGCTCCAATTTGGAGCTGTGCAGCAGAGCCCCAAGCTCACCGTTGTCATGGTGTCCAGGAGGCAGAAGAGCTTGGCAGATGCCTTAGTTAGTGTTGGGGACGTTTACATGGAAAGTTTACTGGTTTTGGAGTGGGGCAGAGGTAAATTCTGTTTTCTCCTCCAGTTTTCCCATGAGGTACAGCTTTAAAAGGACTTTTGTGGGCTGGAGAGAGGATGTAACTAGACAATTAAAATAAAAAACCTCTCCCTCCTTTTCTAATGTGCATTTTATGTAGTCCACAGAGGCAGGATGCAAATCAAGTACTAGTGAAACCAACTGCCCCTGAACCAAGCAAGATTTGTCTGTAGCACCTTGGTTCAGGAGCAGTCCTTTATATAACATTTCCTAGCCTCCTTCTTTTTATCAGAAACAAGAGAAAAACAGTCACAGTGGCAGATGGGTGGACCTCAGGACACTCATCAGTCACCCACATTCTCAGTTTCCTCTGACCCAGTGGAGCCCTGATAGAGCTGCAGAGCTGGCACAGAGACACGCAGACCAGGAGCCCTGTGTCCTTCTGGGACAGCATCTGGAGACCCAGTGAGACTGAATGGCACTAAACCCTGATTCTGGACCCCGAGTCACCATTCTGCAGGCTCCGCAGCCCTTCTTTTACATAAATCTACCACAGAAAGGTTCACAAGCACTAACCAAAGCTCCTGAACTGTTGCTTCTCCTCCCCTTACCACTGGGCCTTGGAGTTCCTCCACAAAGCAAAACTGAAGTGCAAATTTGGCCCAGGATATCCAAGTGCTTTGAAAGGTGCTTGAACTGGGCAGCAGCAGCAGCAGTTGTACCAGGCTGCCTGAAAAGCAGGTCTCTGCTCAGGGAGGTGCTGAATAAAACTATTACCATTTATTTTGTTTTCTGTGCTTGCTGATGAGAACTGGCAAAAACCCATGGTGTGCTCCCCTGCTCCAAATGGACTTGCTCCTGAGAGTCAGGGGCACAGACCTGGGTTTAGGACACTCTGGTTCCTATGCTCTCACAGGTTGGTTCAGACTCCAGGGTAATCAGCCGTGATCATGTCATACTGATTTTCTTGCCAGCCAGCAATACAGAACATAATTTGGTAGAGAAATCAAAGTCTTCTAATCTTGACACAGAAAGAAATCAGGCATGAAAAGGAATGGGGAAGCAGATCAATCTAGCTTAGGTCATGGACATACCTCATGCCTTAACTAACAGCCTCTCAAAGACTGAAGTACTTGCTGTTCAAAACAAAGCTGAAAATGCTTGGATTTATCTTCACTCAAAGGAAACAGGCAGCTGATGATCGAGGACAAGCCACCTTTCTGTTCCCAGTCCCAGTGATCAGTCCTGCAGGGATGTTGAACATCTTCAAGCCACTGTTAATTAAGCCTGCTAATTACGGTGCTCAGCCATTCCCAAGTCATGGCCATCACAGAGGCATATAGATTACATATTTACAGAGAGGGCCCTTGGGAAGTCTGGGTTAGTCCCAGCACAACTTGAAAGGAAAGATAAGGAAGCTTAAGGGGACTCTTCATCTCCTACAGCAGACAAATGAATTAGCAGAGAAGGCTCCAGCTCTGGTCAAAGGGAAGGGATAATGTGGTGATGAAGTAGGTCTTCAATCACTGTGAAGTATTTAAAGGTCACTCTAAAGAAGATTTAGAGATGTAGGGAGAAAACAAAGTATCGGTCAAAATCATCAGGCAAATTTGAGGACACCATGGGTCAGTTGCATACATATTCTTTCTAGCATAAAATTCCTTTCAATTTTAAAGGGTCTTTCATATATTGTTCATTGAAGCAACAGAACTTTTATTTAGTCAAGTTAGTGATCCAATTTTATTAGCTCATTTCTCTCACACTGGAGTCTCATATAAAGTGTTTTATTTTCCATGCACAGAAGGTGTCCCGGGGCAGGGAGGGAGCTGTGTTGCTTGGCCAGAAGACTACAAACAGCTGTGGGGACTCTGGTGGCCCTGTCAAGGGGACAAAGTCCTTCCCTGGTCTCTGCCATTGGACAGAGTGTGACGTGGGCTCCAGCAGCAGAATGTGCTGCAGTTGCAGCAGCAGCACTGGAATCAGCATTGTGGTGGCACCCAAAGCTCCCAGCTGAGGTTTGGTGAGAACCCTGATACCCTGAGAAGGGGAGTGTGGTGAGAGTCTCAGGTGCTTTAGGGATGATCCAGCTCCTGAACTGCCAAGGGGCAGGAGAAGAGCAGTGCATGAGCAGTGCATGACCTTCTCTGAGGTCACTGGTGTCAATGCAGGGACAAGAGCATCACCTGGGATGTGCCAGGGAGCAGAACAGAACCACGCCAAGGCTGAACCTGACTGCAGAACCCCCTTGGGCCAGGCTCCAGCTCTGGTCATTGAAATAAAGGCAGCAAAGACAATACATTGTGCTCTTCTATTGGAGGCCTGAATTTCACATCCTCTGGTATACATCAGAAACAAGGCTCAGGGGAGCACAGGGTAAGATAAACTTCTTGTTGCATCTACTTTTTCAGGGATGAATACTTACCCTGGGATACACACACATATAGCTGAGGCACTGCTGTATGGAAATTAAACATAGCATTTCACTTATAATTAACTAGCAATTCATTAACATCTTTGGCCTTCATGGAAATACTTATTTCAAGGAAATATGATGCATATACATCATCTGGGAGGGGAGAGGGGAATGAAGAAATTATCTCCTAGGACTTGAAAAGATACAGAAGCCTCGTGGCTCCACACTTCCCATGATGGTGCTGTCAGCAGCTGCCGTAAGTGGCTGCATCCATTACAGGGATGGGAGCTGTCAGCAAAATGAATTAGAAGCTTATTGGGCCATAGCTGCATTTTACACCCTCCTAGCAATTCTGTCTCACATGCTCATGAAAAGTAGACTGGGAAAAGAGGGCCCTAGTGCATAAGAACACAAAGTATGTAGATTGTTTTTCATTTTCATAATGGAATAATGTGGGCTTTTACAGCAATTTAAACACATCTTTTTTTTTTTTCTTCTCATATATCCCGCTACTAAAGAGCAGTTGTCATCCTAAATCTTAACTAAAGATTATTTAGAAAGCATAATTAATGGCTGTGAGATAACATCCCCTCCACAAAGCTGGGTAATTAATGAGTAATAACTGATGTACATGTGACTGCCAACAAATGTGTGTCCACTTTAAACTGAAGAACAGACACAAATCCTAATTCATGTGGAACACCAATAAATGGGCATAGCAAAGCTCAGATAGGAATGGATCTGGTCCTTCACACACCAGTTCTGGAGGAAGGAAAAAGAGACAAATAAATTGGGTTTTCGTCTGCCCCCACATCTCCAATGCTGCTGGTAGTTTTGCTAGAGCGAAACTTGTACAGTCTGGGGAAATACCCAGAACCCAGGTGGGCTTCTTTGGAGAAAATCTGCCAAGGGCCCTTTAGGCACTTAACAGCACAAGGAAACCTTCCTGCTCTTCCCAAGAGAGCTGTGCAGCAGTGATGGCAAGAGTGGCTCACACAGGAGCCAGCGAAGCAGGGTAAGGATTGCCAGGGCACCAGGGCTCCATCTCCCTCCCCACAGCTCTTACAGTTTTTGCAGCTTCTGTTACCTGCCTCCTGAGTGACTGACACCAAGGAAACTGTCCAAATCTTGTTCTTATATTTACCAGAAAATTCTCTGCTGCCTCGTACTGTCTTGAATCTGGCCTCTAAATGCCCAAATACATAGAAAGACCACAGGGAAGGTGCTTATTTAGAAATGAATGCATATTTTAATATTTTTAAAGCTTGAATAATGAGTATTTAGAATGCAGCATAGAAAATGTAGTCTTTACATCTGTGCATTTATTTTCTGCAGTTACCTAGTCTTGGGGGATGAAGAAAATGTAGTGCATATACATTTTACCAGCAAAGAAGAAGGGTGGGAGATAAGAGGGGGAAATGCTTATTGGATGTGCATGTATCTGTCTATTTTGGTTCCAAAATGCTGAGCAGCACTGAGTATATCAGTAGAACCTCACAGCACCCAGCACTGGAGGGGAGCAGCCTGTGTGGAGTGTGCAAGCCCAGGGGATAGGTATTCACCTTCACAGCTCATTGGCAGTGTGCTGCAGGACTGGGATCCCATAAAGGCAGAGTTTCCTTCCTGGGAAGGTGCAAAGCCATTCATCACTTTCATGAGAGCACAAAACACCCACAGACTTTCGTTAATACAACAAGATGTGTGTTGAAAATGCGAATTCTCTGTGTGGGAAGTGGGGCAGTTGGACCATTCTGACCTCACCTGCAGAGAATTAAAGGCAAAACTCTGACAAGTCTTGAGTGGAAGTGTCTCACATACTGTCACAAAAATCAGCCAACACTGCCCTCCCAATTTTTCTTGCCAACTCGGTCCATCTCTTGGCACCATTGCTTGTTCAGTAACTTGTGGCTGAGCTCTGTGAAACAATCTCAGGGAACAAACACCCCAGAGTATGGAATTTTTCACTGTCAGTCCTGGTCTACAGCCCTGGTCCATCTGTTACCCCTCAGTCTGTATGCACAATGTGGTGACAAGGGCTCAGTGCTCTGGTGGTGCCAACTTATTTTTCAGAGAGCTGGGGACAACTCTGCAGCACAGTGTGGGAGCTCTGGAGTGTTGCAGAAAATATGAAAGCATCACAACTCTGTTTTAAAGTCTCCAAGCCTGCCTGGGGCTCCTGCATGTAGTTGTAATATGAAATTAATTTTGAACTTTGGGCTGCAATGTGAATGCAGCCTACTAGTCACTTGTGAAAAACAACATGACATGAAAAACAATAATCCAACAAAATGGGTCAAACTCCCAGTCTAAGGAAATGGATAAATGTAATGATTGTATTTTTCTCATGCTAACCAGCCCAACACAATCAACAACAGGTTATATACATGAGACTGTGAACCTTCAGCACCTCTGAGCTCCTTCCATGCAATCCATCCATCCTTCCAAGGCAAGAACTCTGACAAAGAGATGAGGTGGATAATTTCTCAATTCTGCAAATCACAGAATCATCCTAAATTTGTTCATTTGCATTTGTGAAACAATACCCTGAGTCTCCTTCCTTCTGAATTAGCCCCAGATTGTGTTCTATCACTGTTCTACTGAGGCTCTGGCACAGGGTGCTCAGAGAAACTGTGGCTGCCCCCGGATCCCTGGCAGTGTCCAAGGGATGGATGGGACTTGGAGCACCCTGGGACAGTGGAAAGTGTCCCTGCCCATGGCAGGGGGTGGAATGGGATGATCTGTAAGGTCTGAATGTAATGCTGAATGCTCTGAAGTAATTTTGCCTCTGTCTCTCTTGATCCAGAAGAAACAGCCCTTTAGATCCAGCCATTTGTATTTGGGCTCAATCAGCCCAACTGCAAATACAGGCATGTCCTGCACTCTTTGGACTTGGAGTGGTTTCCCCCAAACTGAAGACTCAGCAGCAAGAAAAGGGAGCTGTGAGGTTTGCAGGTCACCTCTCAATGCAGATGAGTTTATTGCAACCCCAGTGAAAAGCTCCTGTTGTGCAGCAGGCCATTTCCAAGTTCTAATCAAGGAGCCACTTTTGCCAAGCAACACTCCATCTCCCCAGGCTGTCATAAATACTTGAGCATCCTGCCAAATTTCACTGTGAACAATAAAGCACTTTCTGTTATCAGAGCACAAACCCCACTCTCAGCTACTGTGAGTTGCTCCTTAACTTCTGTTCCAGGCACCCCCCAAAATCATTATCCCTGGCAGGCAGGGCTCGGAGCAGCAGCAGCCAAGCCTGGCCGGGAGAGCCCAAGGCCTGACATTAATAAGGTGCTCTACGCCTGAAAGACCATAAAGGGAAAACCTAACTAGGTGTTATAACAAGGGGATATGAAGTGTCACAAAGTGTGTAGATGTCAGGAGCTCTCTCTGAGGCCTCTCTGTTAAAAACCTGCCTCATCTCAGCTCCTCCAGGTAAAATATTTCCCTTCTGCTGCTGCTGTTTGTAAAATATTTTGATAACAAGAATGAAAATGATAATTTCAGTGGCATGTGTGCTGGCAGCTTTGTGGGGATGGCAGCACAGATCACAGCACTGAGGTGGAACAGGGAGTACACAGCCTGATAACAAAACCCAAACACGTATTGCCATTAAAAGCTATTCACAAAGGACTGCAAGTGTTTCAGATACAACATAAACCCTGCTTCCTGCCACCAGCATTTGCACCCTGACAGTTAGGATGTTTGTGACCTTATGCTCTTGGTAAATCCATGGGAAGGTTTCCATGGTTAATGGCTGTAGGGCTGTAAACTCGATCCTGCAAGTCCTGAGCCCCCATCCCAGCGGAGATTACTGCACCGACACTTCCTCAGGCAGCTGTGGGCACGGAGAGCCCTGCAAGGCTGTGTGACATCACAGGAGGAACATTTCTGCAGAGAAAGGCAGCTGTGGGGGGTTAGGTTGGGGGTTTTTGACAGATGATGTGTTGGAGAGAGAATTTCCACTGTGAGATTAGAGAACCACACAAATCACCTGAGCTGGAAGGGACCAACAAGGACAACCAAGCCCAACCCCTGGTCCTGCACAGACACCCCAACAATCCCACCCTGTGCATGCCTGGGAATGAATGCTCCTGGAGCTCTGGCAGCCTCAGGGCCGTGCTCATTCCCTGGGGATCCTGGGCAGTGCCCAGCACCCTCGGGGGGAAGAGCTTTAGGATGGTGTATTAAGGGTGATGTGATAGAAAATAGGCACGTACAAGTTGATTCTACCATTCTCTATGCATGTGCAAAGAATTTAAAAAGTCACCATTACCCTCCTAGGGCCAAATATTCCATAGTAGTTTTTAGGGGCTGCTTTAGTGCCTAATTCCTGGTACAACCAGAAATCTTAGATTAATGGAATGGTTTGAGTAGGAAATGATTCAGTTCCAACCCCCCGTCCCAAAGCAGGGACAGACCTCCCAGGCTGTTTCTCATTCTACACGTGGCCAAGGCAGGTGCCAGCACACAGGGGCCACCATCGGGGTGCTGCTGGCATGTCCCATAGGCTACCACAGCCCTGTTCTCACTGCCACAGCAGCCAGGGAGGCTCTTTTCACATCTTGTTGTTAATGAGAAGAGAGTTGAAGGGCTGTGCAGAGCACCTTCCCCAGCCTCACACTGCCTTGCCAGCCTGTGATGAACTGGGGCTGTGCTTGAACCTAAAGACCAGCAAATTAACAGTTAATTAGGAGATGATAAATAGCAGAGTCACACAGCCCCTCTGGTTTAAGCTGTGTTCAGCTGCTGCCCCTCTCCCATATCTTGACACAGCAAGTGTTTATGTGCATCAACAAGTGCCTGAGTGGGTGCCGTGCCTGGCCTTCGTCAGGGCAGGGGCTCTCCCTGACACGGCAGCTTTATCAGCATTTATCCCCCAGATAAAGAGAGGTGACAGGCCTTTCAGGGAGAACCTGGGCCTGTGGTGGGAGGGAAGGGCGTGTTTCCCAGTCCATTCCTGGGTAGAGCCTGGTTCACTCCCATGGAGGCACTCCTGGGCCAGGAGTCTCCTATCACCAGGAATTATATTTCATCTGAGCGCTTGAGACGAGGTCTTGGCTCTGAAGGGGGTGTTAGACTAAACCAAGGGGACTGCAATTCATCCCTCCTCTATACAAGGACAGTTTCCTCAATTCCTGTAGAATACATTGGAAGAAATTCCTCATTCCAGTGGAGCTTTGCTCCATTCACCTCGGGCAGAAAAGAAACTCTGTAAAGCTGGAGCCCAGCAGCCTCTTTCATTTCCTGGCACTGCTGATGGTTGCAGAGCAGCAGGGGAGCTTGCCAGGAAAGACACAGATGCCCAGGGAAGCTGTGGCTGCCCCTGGATCCCTGGAAGTGTCCAAGGCCAGGTTGGGCAGGGCTTGGAGCACCTTGGGATAGTGGAAGGTGTCCCTGCCCATGACAAGGAGTGGAACAAGGTGAGGTTTAAGGTTGTTCCGACCCAAACCATTCCATGATTCTGTGATAAAATCAAACTAGCAGACAAAGTAACTAAATTTTGTTAAACCTGCACAGGACTGGAAGAGGTGGATATTGGCAGGACCACCCCAGGCCCACAGACCCTGATAACTGAGCTGTCTGCAGGGTGCAGGCGAGGGTGTTGGTGTCTCCAGGAACACTCAGTTCTCCTTCCTCTGCTTCAGAGCTCCTGTATGTGACAAGGCTGGAATAACTCTTTGAACTACACACCTGGTTTGGACAGGACTGAGATGTGATTCCAAAATGTCAAAGGTAATAAGGTTTTTTTCCTTGTGAAAAATTAAGGTTTTTTTCTTATGAAGAGGAAGCTGCAGAATAAAGTAATAGAATAACAGGTTGGAGAAGACCTTTGAGATAATGAAGCATAACTTCCCTAGACAAACATCACATCATTAAATATTCCCCTTTACTGCACCTCCTCTTTTTGATTTTGTCACATTTTTCCTTAGCTGGTGGTTTTCTAACTCTGCTGGGTATGGAGTCTCCAGCAGTTCATATAGGCTACATAGCCAATTCCAGAAATTACTGGGTTTGGCTAAACCCCATGAGAATAGACCCAAAACACTAGTCTTAATTTGAAGGGACTGTATATTCATGAACCAGGATCTAAAGGTACCCTGGTTAATAAATACATAAATCAACAAAGTCCCTTGAGTGCCTTAAAGGTGATTAAACACACACTCAGATTAAATTAAATTCACTGTATTTATGCGTTTCTTTAAGTGACTCAAATAGGTTTGTTTTCCCTTGGAGATAAATAGAACAACTGTGTGACATTCATATAAGAACATTGCTTCAGTCAATAAAGGTATATTCAATCAAATCCAGAAACTAACATTTAAATAATGTTACAGCTGTGCTTAAACCAACAAGCAGAAAAGGGTGCAGTGAGGCAGTGATACCACCTTCCTCCCCAGTCCCAGTTTATAAAACTCTAAAGGAGAAGCAATTTCCAAGTTTTACTCTGGGAGCCTCTGTGCCTTTGCATCTCAAACATTTGGCTCCAAGATCCATGCAATTGTTTATTGTACTCAACTGTCATGCTTGCAGATGTGAAACAAGATGGAAACTTGTTTGGAAGTTGTTTAACAGTTATCAGTCTCTGAGGTGAATGATCATCTGCAAATGCTAATATTCGCTCTAATTAATGGCAGGGAGTGGACATGGAATATCTGTTACCCCTTCCCATCCATCCTCACTCCCTGTGCAACAGCACAGAGGAACTGGGCCAACTTAAATGAATGCCTCTGTACTTTAGGCTGCTTTTACTATCAGAAATTAAGATTTAAGAACTTGAAATAAAATCCAGGCTATTGAAAGACTCAGTAGGAATTCCTTCTGTAAGAACCAAATGGACTTTGGACCAAAAACCTCAAGAACTGACCAAGGAATTCTCAGTTTTCGTCTCTTCCCTGTTCAGCAGCATCCTGTACTGCTTTTCCTCAGCTTTTATGATTCCCTACAGAGCGTATTAATGAATCCTTCTTCATTTTTTTCAAATAAGAAGTTGAGTTCTTAATATTAACAGGCAGAAGGTAAAGGGTTTAATCTGACTGTAAGTAATTATTTAATCATATTTCTATATCCCTGAGCATGTACATAATTTGAAGCAACAGGTTTAAACTTATATATATAAAAACTTATCTGTTCTGGATATTCCACACCACTCCTTTGATTGCTCTCTGAGATTTTCCGAAACTGCCTTGAAGAGGATGTGATCGTTCAAGGTTTGAGCTCACAGCAGCAATCCTAACCTGCTGTTATTTTATTAATTGTGTGTTCTCGTAGGATTAACACAGTTCTGCAGCACAGCACCCGAGTGTGTGTGGGAACAACCAGAGGTTATATTTAACCGTGTAATTTGGGCTCCCTGTTTAAGTAAAGGAAACAATAATGGTAGTCTTAATTGCAGAAATTACCAGCTACTCGGGGTCTGACATGTGCTTAATGACCAGGCGGTGGAAACGCCAGCCCTAATGCCACTTGGCAGACATTGGAACTGATAATCACCTCTCTAAAGGCTGTTGCTGGTAATCTGTTAGGAACAGATTTGGCTAATTCCAAGCAGAAGGGTTGGGCAGCTTTAGGACACATCCCCCAGCCGCAGTCAGGAATGGGGAGTATTCACATTTCACTGCAAACAAACACAAATCCTGTAAAGACAACCATGAAATACCAAAAGACAATGTTGTTCCATCACTAATGCTTTTAATAGAGGGTGCTTATTTTCAAGGGATAATGCCCTGCACATTATCATCTGCCCTGTATCATTGCCCTGACCTAGCCTGTGCATGGTCTTCCTGTCCCGTTGGTGCCACAGGCCCAAAGAACTCGTCCCGAAGTTCTGATGAAGCTTGCTGACAAGCTGCTCCGGATGTCTCTTCCCCAGCAGGAAGGTACCTGCCTTCAGTGGAAGAAAAGCTTTCAAAGTGGTAATTGTAGGGCTGATATTGAGCAACTAAGTATCAGTGGGTATTCCAGGTGAATTTTGTTGTGTGCAAACGTGCAGAAGAGTTTGCCTGTCTTGTTTCTTTGCTTTCTGTCTCCCTAACAGCTTGGTCAGTACTTCTCTTTTTTCCTCTTAAAAAGTATGTGAACAGAATTTGCAACTATCTTATATATTATGTGATTTGTATAGACAGCAGAGTTCCATCCCAGCCAAAATATTAACTGGATCCTGCTCTGAGCCTATTTGTAACCTAAACAAAGCCACAGCAGAACGTGATAGCTTTGAGGAAATGTGTAATCGCTGGTATCACTTTTCCTCATCTATTCTCTAAAAGAGCTCTGATTTTCCTGCGCTGGTATACATTTAGAAATAAAATTATTAGTAATAAATATTTATAGTCATATTTCTGTCCAGTCTACTATGCATCACTCAGTACAACTAACTTTCCCTAACATATAAGGGAAAATGAACATTAAAAGCATGCCCAGAAGGGAGCCAGAGGAAAATATGGATTTTCAGTCCCAAATTTAGGATAGGAATGAATGTGGACTATAATGTGAGTATAAAAGAAATAAAAGTAAAAAAAGGCTTAACACAATTAAATAAAATCATATTTGTTTGTTTGGAGTTTTTAATAGACTGAATATCTACCTAATCACAAGAGGAGGACATTAAAAGATGTTTTAAAGGCCAGTAAAGACAGGCATACATTATATAAATCCATTTAATAGAGAAATAACTTTAAGGAAAACTAAAGGCAATGATAAAGAATGAAACAAGCAGCCCTACTCCTTCAAGCTTTCTGCACCATGAACGAACATGAGAGTTTTCATCCCAAAAGTGTTGCATGTTTGAAGAAAGATGAGGCATGAGAAAATGAAAGATAATAGGGAAAATCCAAATATACCCTTCCCTGAACTTCAGCCTTTTGGCAAACGACAGTGATGCAGAGTGATTCTGGAGACATCAGGAGAGCTGCTACTGGAATCTGAACATCAGGTTCTCAGTAGCAAAGAAGCAGTTTTTATAGCTAAAAATACTTTCCATGCAGGAAAAAAAAAAGCAACTCCTGACTTACTTTATAATTTGTGACATACTTGAGATGATATTTATTTCTTGTCCAACAGATTCATAACCAGCGTCTCTTCTGGACAAGCAATGATGTTTTTGTGACCAACCCATGAGGATGTCTCACCCACTGGAAATGCACTGAAATACAAAGATGTCACACGAGAGACTTGCAACTAATAATCTGTATTTTAAAACACTATTTTAGGTTTTGGTGCTTTTCTGGTACATGTATTCCATACCAACAGGGTGTAATCACAACCAGGTTTCACATATTTGTTTCACATATATATATTTCACAAATTCTCCACTTTTTTAGTGGTTTTTATTGGTGCTTTTGAGAACGAGGACTGCTTTTAACTGCGTTCCTGACTGTGAGCTAAATAAGATCCGCAGAGCGGAAGTTTGCCACAAACAGGAGTCAAGAATTTGCTGTGAAAGGTCGGAGAGAGCTCAATTACCAAAGCATGAGAAATCATTCCCCTCCTTCGTTCCAGGCAGGAGCCAAAGCCCACCTTGTGCCCGAGGCGCAGGCAGTGAGATCTGTCTGCAGCTCGTGTGCTGGAGCCCTGCTGGTGTCACAGCAGCCTCACTGAGTAGGGCACTGCACAAATACATAAGCAAATTCCTTTGTTTCCCTTCAAAGCACCCAACTCCAAATGATCTGCCATGAAAAAAATCAAAAAACAAGCCAGCAGCAATAGATATTATCGGCAAATATCATCAGGAAATTCAACACAGCACAGCTCTAGCTTTGATCTCACCAACTTCTAGGAATTTAAACATTTTTCTACACACACAGTTTCACAAAGACTCAAAAACCCTCAAACTTTCAGAACATGGAGATTTGTTTTGTTTTATTCCTCTACATGAGACTCAAGGCTATACATTGCTATAGGTCCGACATTCTCTGGCCAGAACTACAGACTCATGAGCTGGACCACAGCTGGTGCTCTGAAACAGGACCTAACATTTAATCTGCTCCTTTCCACAAAATTCAGTATGAATTCAGAATAGAATACTTTACTACACAACATGGGGGCTGTTCAGGAATAACACCTCACTTCAGCATAATTCCACAGCACAGTCTTTGTGCTTGGTCTCTGTATTAAGGACAAGTTCTAATCCTGATGCCCAGTTGATAAGCCAAGCCTAACTCAGGCAGCTTAAACTAGAAATACAGTTTGTAGGCATCAGTAAATTATAACTATTGAATAGAGAGTGAAATCTCCACTTTTGATGATGCACATGTCATATATGTCTAAACCAGGAAATGTGTACAGCATTGATCACAGTCACTGAGCACCTCCTGCTGAAGATCTCATTTCCGTGGAATTTCTGCATTTGGATCACAGAATTGCTGAGGCTGCCTGTCACCTCTGGAGATCATCCAGCCCAAATCCTTGGGCAGATTGCTCATGGATGTGTCCAGGTTCTGATTACCTCTAAGACTGTGCCCCCATGGCCCCTCTGGGCGACCTGTTCCAGTGTCTGACCACCCTTTCTGTAAATCTCCACCTCTGCCTCCTATCCTGTCACTGAAGGCTCTGGGTCCCTCTTTTTTTTCTCATTGTCCCTGCAGGTATTTGCACACACTGCTAAGTTTCCCTTGAGCCTTCCCATCTCAAGACCTACAATGTAGAAGCTGAATTGTCCTGTTTGTTTAATAATAACAGATTTATTAATGAATATAGACTGGGTGAGGGTCCCATGACTACCTCAGAGCTTCCTAAAGCTTTCATTGACTCTGGAGTGAGAGGCCGAGTCCCAGGGGTGACGCTTGCTCTGAAAGTCTGCCCTTCACTGCAAAAAGTTGACAATATTTGACATCAGTGTTTCTACCATGAAGCAATACCCTAAAACACAGGTAATCGTATTTAGACAACAGTTGATGGAATCATACATGTAAAACCTCCAAAAACTTTTTGGGAGATGTCTGGATCTTGTCAATAAACTCCATTTGCTCTCATTAGAAAATAAATTACAGACCAGCATCAGTCACCAGTAGAAAAGCCACATGCTGCCAAGTGACTTCAAAGGCAGCTCCATGTGTGCTGCTGCCTTTGATTTACAATGGCACCAATTACTTCAGCTCAACACCAGTGCTTCAAATCCATGACTAAATCCTAAAATAATGAAGCAAAACATTTTTGATTGGATTATTTTCCTTGCCTTCTGATTTATGATTCATAAGGCTGCCAATATTTAGGCAATCTCGCATGCATTGGGCCCACAGTTTGTTTTGAAGTAAGAGATGATTCACAGAATTATTTGCCTGTAGAGTCCGGATCGTGAGGCAAAAGTGAAATATTAGGAAAATGATCATAAATTTCAAGTGTTAACCACACTGCCACCCTACGTATCAGAGCAAGGTTTTGTTTTGTGCCTCTACACAAGATTCAAGGCTAAACATTGTTTTGTGTCAGGGATTCTCTGGTCAGAATAACAGGACAATGAACTGGACCCCAAAACTGGTACTGGAAAAGGCACCAGTTTTAAATGGTGACAACCCATTTCCCAGCTACAAGATGACTGCCAGGCTGAACTCCAATTGAACAGCCAGTACCAGTATCAAAAGTTCAGATAAATTCTACACTGAGTTAAGGTTAAAATGCCTCCCTTTGACCAAACACATCCAAAATGCACAACTTTTGCATACATATATATAATGTATTAAAGCAAAACTTAAAATTCATCTCCTTAGGAACATTATCCTTGAAAGCAGCCATGGATAATGCTGGTGTGAGATGAGAAAAAAAAGTTCATGGATTACATTCTTCACCTTTTTATTATACATAGAATTCTAGTATCTGTAATGTTTTAAAGTACTTATATACACTATAGTCTAATATGATTTATTTGGTTATTGCAATAACATTTTAGTGCCATTTTATCTGAGAGTTCATGGAATGTTTTAAAACCCAAGCCTAATGGAAGCCAATCAATCATCACATTTTCAAAGAACAAATTATTTAAGTTTTTGTACTACACGGAGCTAATCACTGCACAGAGATATCCGATTGTTTTGACTGATGTCATTCATTTCTCTTTAGGCTGACCTGATTGATAGTCTAAGTGCTGAAGTTAACCAGACAAATGGATATGTACTTCTGGGCTGTTTCCAGCCCAGCTGCCTTTTTAGCACTAAAAACTTCATATGCCTGATAGTAACTTGCAGCTGCTCCTGCTCAGGCGATTGAAATTAAAGCTGGAAAGGAACGTGACAGCCAACGTTTTTCCTCTTACATCAAGGATTTTGTCCACGATGCCTCCAAGCAATCACCAGTAATAAATGAGCTGTATTAAATCCACATCTATATTTGAGTATGTGGTGGCCTGCTTTCCAAGTTCCCACTTTCACATCTTCAAACACTTATTAATAGCACTGCTGAGACACCCAAGTATTATTGCATCCAGCTCTTCCTCTGCTTTCTGAACTGGGATCCAATGCTGTGCCACATTCAGGCTGTTGCTTTTGATAACTAGAAAAGTCCTTCATGTGCCAAAAATTGGCTGCACTCCATGAGGGGAGCTGCCTAATTGAAATCTGCAGGATGATTACCTGATTTAGACAAGGAAAATTTGGCTTATCACATGCAAAATCAGTAACAGCAACACAAGCTTCTCCAAATTCTGTGAGATCTAAGACAGGCCAGTTCCAGCCCAAAGAACTGACTAGGTTCTTTTACTTTAATGTATTACATTACTGTTTTATTGGCTGACATCTACTTTAAAGAAATTGAGGAAAACTTTGTGTGAAGAATTAAAGGAAAAACTTGCATTTCATTTATGTGGTCACTGACTCAAATATATAGCTGGTTCTAAGGAGCCACATTCAAAGCCATTTAAAGCACAGATATATTTGACATTTATGCTATGACAGAAGACATGAGCAAGTTATAAAAGTTTTGGTTGTTTTATGTGGAATGAAATACATTTTCAGAATGGACATTTTTGCTGTACACCCAGGAAGCTGAAAATTCAGATATTCCCTTCATGTGCTGAAATATCTTTCTAAGCATTGCTGGCAGAGCTCAGAGCTCTCCAATTGACTCCAGGAACCCTGTTTACAGTACAGCAATCACTGATACCGTATAATGTGGCTTTTGCAAATGGAATTTTGACTGTGGGACACCTGACAGAAGTACTCATATTAGGTTCAAACACTAATTATGTTATTCTAGTAAAAAAATCTGCCCTGTCAGTTGCCACTTAAAGGTCACTGTTGCTGTGGAAGAAAAGAAACAGCAAAGCAAAGGGTAAGTAAAGGGAGTTACAGGAAACAATGGCAAGTATTAGTCCCAGTAAAAATAGCACAGATATAAGAAACAATGTTTCAGCACTTAATTTTACCAAATCCAGAATGAAAAAAATACATCCTTCCATAAATTAGCCTGTCATGAATTAGACAAAATTTTGGTAGAAACTACCTCCACTGGAAGAAAGCACTTCCAATTTCTGTGTGTCCAAGCCAAATGTAGTTCTCACCAACCATAGAAACATCAGGAATATTATAAATCAAGGCAACATGAAGAGGTTATCTTCAGAATGTGTATGTTGAAAGGCTAAATATATTTGCAAGGGTAAAATCCTGCTCCTTTTCAAAGTAATTAAATAACTCACTGCTAAGCCCAGGGTTCTGAAGTCCAAAGAGCTAAATAAAAAGTAAACAGAAAATAAATATTTTCACAACCAGTCTTGGAGCCGAAACCATCGTGATGTGGTTTTCTTAACTGTCACTTTGCTAAGTACAACATTCCAAATTATTAAAAAACAAATATTTTCAAGTAGCAAATAGCTATTGGATAGTTATTGATATGGGAAATTAATTCAGCTCAAACTTCGCTTGATTCCATGAATATTCAGTTGACATTGGACACGAAACTGCTGAAGGCTCTTCACTGTCACATCATGATTTGGCAAACTGGAATACACTGGACTAAGATTCACATTTCGTCCAGAATTTCAAAGAGAATCACATGTTCTCATTTAAGAAGCAGAAAATGGTGGAAGACTCTAAGCTCAGGCAGTGTATGTGTATGTATATATATTAAATTAATATATTTTTATACAAACACGCATGCACACACACACACATATAAATCTCAGTACAGCTGGCTGCAGCATTTGCCAAAGAGCTGGACAGCTTAGACAGAAATTTTTATTAAGGTATATCAAAATTATTAGGTTTGAAGTGCTCAGTGAGCTTTTCCTTGATAAAGTACAGGTAGTAGTGATATTCTGGAATTTCATAGCAAAAATATTATGTCAAATGTCTGGAATTTGAAACAGCAGCTGTGTAAAATATATCAGAGTTTTGCTTAGTACAGAGAATGAGAATTTTAAAAGCCATAAAAGCAGGAACCTCCAAAAATACACAGTACAGAAACTCTCAACTTTCTTGTGCAATTAAAGGGCTCTGGTCACAACTGGAATATATTTAAACTCAAAGAAATGCCATTTCTTGTGGACCTGAACTTGGGACAAGACAGTCATGGCCTGGCAGGAGCTACTTTTTGTACCCCAGGAGAGATTGTGGTCTTTTCTCCTCCACAGCCTTGTTCTGGGTCCAGGGTCTGTCATCCTCATCCTGCCCACAACACTTATTTGTTTGTGGCAAATGTAATTCTGCCACAGGAAGGAACTGCTCTTGTTTTACTCTGCTTTTCCCTGTGAACCTCAATTTTATAAAAGGCTCAAGGGGCTCAGATAGCTGTCTCTTGCAACTTCTCTGAACAAAACAGAAACAAAAAATATCGTGCAATGGCTGTGGCAAAAGGGAAAACTTTCCTGGGAAGCATGGAGTACTATAACAGAATGATGGCAACTTGGTGCTAATGGTAACAGTTTTTGCCTTAGTTAAACTTGTAATTGCTGTATTTTTCTTTCTTTTTTTTTTTTTTATCTCCACCTACAAAACTAACCAAAAAATGTCCCATGAATCAATACTGGTGACCTAATATCACATCATGCCCTTGTCAACTGTAAAGTTCCCTGCAGGTCCCTGTGCAGGCAGTGCCTGGGGGGTGACGATGCAGCTCCAGGTCACATCCCCAGCGTGGTGTCCTGGAGTGCTCAGTTCTGCTGGCACAGCCGGGGAATCCTGCCCAAACTCACTCTCTAAACCCTAACTCCTCCCTGCGCTTGCTTATCAGTAAATAAATGGCCTGGATTACTGCTGAGATAAGCTCTGGATCGGGTATCTCAGGCAGACTTAGCAGATCAGCTGAGTGCTGTTTACACAGTAGGCCCCAGGAAGCCCTTGGGGAGTTTGCAGAGTGTTGTGCTGTTTGCCACAACGCAGGGCATCAAAGCGTGCACCTTAGGATGCTGACACTGCTGTGATTTAACACCTTCGAGATTTCACTTCAAGAGTTTAAAATAATTCAGTTAAATGAATGTAGCCAGATCCTCCTTTAGTATCATCTTCAGCCTGGGTCTGGGGTAAGGGAAGGGGGGAAGCTCACACCCAGGATGTATAGGAAATGCAATTGATTCGCTGCTAACAGGAAACTAATGTAAATCTTTCAGCAAAGGGGAAATATGCTCCGAGTGTTTACTCTGAGTGATAAGGCCTCCTGATCCATTTTGAACCTGCTCAGCTCCTGAGGAGCCCTGCCAGGAAAGCCTGTGAGCGTTGGTGCGGTCAGAGAAACCCGGGCTGCCCGTCAGGCTGGCACATCTGAAATGCAGAGCTGAGCAGTGCTAAATGGAGCCTTTAGCTTTGAGACTAATATTTCCTAATACTTATTTAAGAGCCTACAGTGATGGGAATTGCTGGGTATAGGTATCGTATTATTCCTATTAATGGGAATGAAGGATAACACAAAAGAACTTAAGCAATTGTTGAGTTTACTCCAGCAGAATCTAATCCAATTTCCATTTTAGCAAGAAGAAATTCAGTTTTGTAACACTGAAGCAGATATATTGCTTTTTTAAAGAATTATATCCAGGATTCTTTATATTTTAAACTGCACCAAAATTATAAAATGGAAAGATTTAATTTTCAGGAATTTTCCTTAAAAGGTTATAGTAGATATTCCTGGTTGAAATATTTTTGTTCAGTTTCTTTTATGAAAAGCGTGTAACTTCGATCAGTTATGGCTGAGAGGAGTACTGTTTAAATAAAATGCCTGAAACAAAATCTCTTGAGTCAATGGAAAGACTTGCACCGGCTCCCTGGGCATTTGCTCAAACTTCATTCAGAAAACATTTTTCTCCACCAACATACTTAAGCTGTTGAAATTAAAATGCAATTTAAGCAATTACATAAATAAGAGTGACAAATGTTTCTGTTCCTAAGTGCAAGCAGGTGTAAGGCACAATCGAAGTTATTCTCTGAGAGCTGCAGAGTGCCAGCAGTACTGAAAGAGCCTGAGACAAAAGGAAGGAAACTTCAGGAACCTCAACCAGAATTAACCCAGTTTACAACTCGTTGTACAAGCAGATCCACAGCAGCATCCCTTTGAACACTGCTCACTGTTCCACGAGCCCCTGTCAGCACAAACAGGCAGGAATGCCCTGAGTACAGCACCCAGGAGGATGGAACAGAGATGTTCAAAGTTCTGTGCCTTACTCTGCACCACTGATCCGCCTGAGTGGGTCTTTATATTCTGAATATCTGTTCCAAAAGAAATCAGAGCCCATCTACCAGCTGGTTCCCCTCAAAGCTGGGAGTTTGCTACATGCCATCACTCTCAGGTAGTAATTTCACTGGACCACACTGATGCTTTCCACTAAATTCTGATTCAAATATGTAAGAAAGTTGCAGGAAAAAAAATGAAAAATGAAACCTTTTTTAAATGACAGGTTCTAACATATGCAAAGCTCAACCCATAACTGCTCAGATCTTTGCCTTTGCTGCTAACACACTATAGAACTTGAGGTGAGAAGAAAACTTTCTTAGTTCTTTATTACACTTCAAAAAAAAAAAAAAATTAAAATACTAAGCCCTCAGCACTGGCAGTTCAGCATCTAACATAAAATACCTGCACTTATTGAATTTAGAATATCCCTTTAATGAATTCTCCATGGCTGATCTCCAACTATGGGATTTTTCTTCTCTTAGTATCAAATGCTCAGTATTTACTCACTCCATCAATACAAAACCTGCAGGACATTAATTATAAAGGCTTCATTCAGTAATTACAAAGGTTTTGTTTGGTTAACCAGACAGTAAAATCTCAGCTAATAAAAATAGATGTCAATTTACAGCTAAGAAACAGATCAGAGTTTTGTTGTGATGTCAGTTTCTGTGGTTTTTAATGATTTCTCTTTGAAACAGCTTCTGTATTTTCACTGCCAGGATGTTACTCTGTACAGACAGGTACAGTTATTGATGAGTTCTTCAAATCCTTTTGTATATATTTTTCCTTTGATTTTCTGCTAATTAGTGATGAAATAAAGCATAACTCAAGAAGAAAAAGTCACTTAAAAATTAGTATTAACGAAAATGAGAACTTAATTTTTATTTGCCTCTTATACATTTATATCCCATTAATGTTATTACTACACCTTAATATATTTTAAAAACATTTCTCACATTTATTTTCCTTGAGATTCTTCTAAGTACACACACCTCACTATGAAAAATCACTGCAAAGTCCTACTCTAAAATTGCCCTGTATTTGCTACTTGATGTACTGGCAAGGCTGTGTTTTCTCAAGAGCCCATGGGCGAGACACAAGATCCTGATGGAAAGCACAGCACAAAGAGAACTTCAACACTGTAATTTTGTTATGAGAAAAACAATATTTAAATATTTTGGGTGTTTTAGAACAGCTCTGGTAACAGTTGAAAGGTAAGAGGATTGTGTGTGGCTCATTTATTACTGTTTCAGAAATATTTTTGAACAACCACTGTAGCAATTATTTTTATTGATCTTAAGAAAAATTGGGATTTGGTGGCTTTTTCTTCCCACACACAACTGTGTAAAAATTAACTATACCCCAATGCAGCTTTGTGGGAAATAGATTGGTCCATGGTCATTCCCAGCTGATGTCCGTGTTCATTCCCAGCCAATGCCAATGGTCATTCCCAGCCTGTGTCCGTGGTCATTCCCAGCCCATGCCCGTGGTCATTCCCAGCTGATGTCTGTGGTCATTCCCAGCCGATGCCAGTGGTCATTCCCAGCCCATGTCCGTGGTCATTCCCAGCCGATGTCTGTGGTCATTCCCAGCTGATGTCCGTGGTCATTCCCAGCCCATGCCCGTGGTCATTCCCAGCTGATGTCCGTGGTCATTCCCAGCCCATGTCCGTGGTCATTCCCAGCTGATGTCCGTGGTCATTCCCAGCCAATGCCCGTGGTCATTCCCCGCTGCTGCGGCTCACGGGCACCGCAGGCCGCTAGATGGCAATGCATTGTGCCAAAGGAATAATTCGGATTTTACGCTCCAAGCAGTAACAGCACGAGAGTTTTCCCTCTGCAGTGCCGCAAGCACCTCCAGAGAAGGAATTACGGACAATGCTCCACGCCACGGGAAGGATTTACTGTAATTTGGGAACCGAATAAATTACTTAAGTGCACGTATCTAGGGAGAAGGTGCAGTAAAACAGCAGAATCTGCTAGTGATTTGGCAGCTTTTGTCTTCATGAAGCAGTTTAAAATAAATCATTCTTTGATTTCTGTGCAGTTCTGTTTTTATTATTGAACGCCCTGGTATCATCTGCAAACCACAAGAACAGGGCTTAAGTAGTGAAGCACATGTTTCACATTTATCAAAATTCCTAATTTAAAATTTTTTTTTATAATTCAGTCTGCACTGAGCAACCAAATAATTTAAATACATTTTTGAGAGGAAAGACTAATAAAATACTCACACTGTGTTATACAATTAGTCCTTAGAAGTTTTCTATTTTACAGTTACAGTCAGGTTTTATCTAATTTTGGTTTTATTACTGCTGAAAATTTCCTTGAAATTGCAGCTACACATGCAGATATATAAAAAATAACATGTTTTAAACTCTACCCACAGTTCAAAAATAATTCATAGGAATAAAGCAGCATGTCACATTCGCATTTCCCTATAGGGGATGTTTTTAGAATCTGCTGTATTTGAAATATCTTTTCTTATTTATTGTATTTTTTCAGGTAGTGGCAGGAATATCTTTCTGGGGGAGTTCTTCAATACATCTAAGAAGTTGCAGAATATTTCTCTATCTCTAAAAATATTGGCAACAACAATTCTTCAAGTGTCAATCCTTATAAGAAATACTTCCCATTTCTATGTTGCTCTGCAGCAGAAGCTGCTCCTGCAAAATTAAGACAAATTTGTATATTTTTATGAAGAGTAAATGGCCATGAGTGGGCTGCAGAGAGTGGGCAGAATAAACCTCTCAGGACTTAAAATCTAGTACAATTTTTGGAGCAAAAGGGACTCCTAGAGACAGATGCCCTCATTACCCATTCTCCCTTAAAAGATATGGAAATATTTATTTGTTGCTTCTCTTCCCCCC
>VXBC01000497.1:87988-122489 GCA_013399945.1 Ploceus nigricollis | reverse complement strand
CCCCAGAGGTTTGGTCATAAATGGTAGTAAAATACTACTTTAGGTAACTACTTTGGGATCTGTTTTCCAAGAATTAACACTTTTCTTCACAATTAGCCTAAAGGACTGATTTTTATACCAGGTAGTCCCAGCTCTAGTTACTAAGAATTTTTGCTTTTAAAAATTAATTGGTAGATATTCCAAGTGCTGACTTGGGATTTGCACAACATTCATCCCAAGATTAATGGAAAGCACATGGTGAAAACTCCACAAATCACCTGGAAAATGTATCCTGAGAAGCAAGTGAATACCTGCTGAGGGATGGGATCTCTTTGCTTCCACATGGGGAAATCCACTGGTATTAAGGGCACTGTTAATCCTGAGGAAGGATAACCAAATCTGCTTCATCTTCCATCAAGTGTGAGAACTTTGAGAACTTTCACAGCAATTTCTCATTCTCTGAATTTGTTCCCAACATATTATTAGAAGTCTGCAGAAACATTCAGAGCTGGATAAGCCTTCCCAGTCTATTCAAACCGTACTGGATGCAGTGTAAGAAGCGGTTTGGCCTTTTAAGAAAACCATCAGTTCAAAGTATTTTCAGCATAATCCAGGACACTAAATCACCAGTGAAATAGAAACATTTACTGACAGCTTGAGTACAAATGTTTTATTGTGAAGAGCAGTGAATGTAATGACCAGAGCTGTAGCCTCCTGGTCTAGCTAAACAAGGTGGTGGCGTTGGTGGGTACATGTGATTAAAATGTCATTGCCAGGGCCAAGCTGGCAGCTAAAAAGGAAACAGGAAGAGTCCCCACCAGGCCTAGGAAAGCTTTGGAAGGGCCTTAACAACCTCCTTCCATATGGGTCTGACTGACATAGACTTATTTACCCTTAAAAGAGCAAAAAGATCCATTAGAGTTAATAATGCTGCTCTGAAGCTCAATCCCTGTGTGGGCCATTCACTGAGGCTTGGACTCAGTGATCCTTGTGGGTCCCTTCCAGCTCAGGATATTCTGGGACTCTGAAAGTTGAAGGAGATGTAAGACTATCACAGGCTGCTCCCAAATTCATGAGCCATCTCAAAACTGGCTGAACAACCCAGCCTTAGCAGCAAGGATTTTCAGGCGGACACAAAACAACTTGTGTTGGCTTTAATCCAGTCCAGACCAGCTCTAATTTCCCTGGGTCCAGTGTCCATTGTGGTGTCAGTGCAGCAGAACTCACAGGGCTCACCCAGGGACCCTCCTGGTGGGGACCTTCCCCTCCAGACCTTGTGTTCCTGCAGTGACACTACTCCTGCACTCAAGTACCCAGGCAGAGGACTGTAATTACTTTATATATATTATTTATATCTATCTATCTATCTATCTATCTATCTATCTATCTATCTATCTATCATCTATCTATCTATCTATCTATCTATCTGCATAATAATCCAACTCTACATTCTCTGGCTGCACCTGTGGAGCATGTCCAAATTGAGTTATTATCCTGTTGAACAAGTTGTAAATATTTTCATTAGTAAGTGTTCTAGTCTTAAAAAACTTAGAAAACTAATTATAATTCAATGCCTATACTTTTCCTTTACCAGACTCCTTTCATGCTGCAAGCTTCTGGTTGCTCATCACTACTCTTCTACAATAATCTTGTTAATGCTTGGCCTCATTGCAGTACTTCTTACCAGGTATCAAAACTTACCAGGAAAAAAGACCCAAAGCCAAACCACTATCACATCCCAAACCTTGCAGAATTGTTTCACTACTCCATAGCTTGGTGGCATGGACAGCAGGCTGCAGAAACATGATAAAATCATTTCACATATTTATAATTATATATAATATTGTAACTTTTGTATAGGACGTTCTTATATATAACACAGGATGTGTTATATATAAACCAGGATGTTTACACTACTCCTCTTCAATATTGTTAAACCTTATCTCATTTTACTGCCATTAAACAATGAGCAAGTCTGCCCTGCTGTAAAATACTTCATTACCCAATTTTCCAGGAACCAGAGTCGAGGAAAAGTGCAGGAGGGTAGGGCATGTTTTGTTGGATCATCCATGTGTGCTGTGTGGTGAGGGAGGTGCCATGATGGGTTCAGCTTTCTGTTGAAAACGTCAATTAGCAAGCACTGAGGTATGCAGGGACCTGTCAGCTCTTACAGTAGGGCTGCCTCAGGGCAGCCTTTTCTTGCATTCTTCCCTCCAAGTCAGAATTTCTTTTTAATCCACATAGTTGGACCACTGAAGCATAACCTGTTTCTTCCTTAATTGATTCTAAGGTATATTGTTAAAAAAACCCCAAAAACCAATACCTTTAAGGGTCCTTTAAATCTAGGGTTAAATGATGTTTAAGCCAATGCAATTTTGGCAGATGTGTTAAGCAAAGCATGTGTTCCAGGTTTTGATGAACGGGAGACTGCAAGCCAAATCAGCCCAGTGAAAATGGACAAAGATGGAAAACCCACTACAAATGCTGTTGTCTCTCCTAGCTCAAGACTTGCTTCTTAAATTTTTTTATCAGCTACAATGTGTGACCATTTACTAGTTTATTTGTCTGAGTAAAAGGGCATTAATAGTTAAAAAGGAAACGTGCTGCAAGATAAAACATCTTAGATTTTTCAATATTCCTTACATGTGATATAAGTGCTAGAACACCAAAAACAATGACTCAGTTTCCAGATAGTGATGGCAACTGGCTCTGCTTAATGCAAGAGATCAATGGCTTTTTAGTAGGAAATAAAATTCAGAGGCATCCCTTTAGGATACCATTGAAACAACCTGCCTAAGCAGGTTTACTATCAGATTACTGTAATTAAAAGGGTGGTTTTAGACTAATGACTCTCTTTGGATAGATCTGGGGTCTGCCTACACATATTCCTCAAAAGATACTCTTGGTTTGGTGGAAGGTGACCCCACCCATGGAAGGGGGTTGAAACTGGATGATCTTTAAGATCCCTTCCAACCCAAGCCACCTTGTGATTCTCTGATTCTTTGAAGTTTTGGAAGCATTTTGTCAGGTCCATTAGCTGAAGATCCATTCTGAACCACAACAACACTTGTGCTTCTGTTTGCAAGGACAGACGTGCAAGCCCTGAGAGGCCAAATTTAAGAATTGGAAGGCAAACCCTTCCTGAAGTTCATATGAGGGAAAACAAAACATGGGGGAAATCCAAACAATATAAAGGACTGGATTGCACCACTTTTGAGTGCAAAGATGGGTACCTGGTCTAAGGGTTATCTGCAAAGCCAAAAACTGACCATGTAAAAGCCATTGTACTTCTACTAATTCACAATTACAACACCATTTATTAACTGAAATAACTTAAGAAAAACACAGGTATGGCAATTCCATATTAAAACAAACATCTGGAGCAATCACCATGGGATCTCTGTTGCCGTCTGTGGCAACTTTCTTCTCCTACCCATTCTTCTACCTGCCCCCATGGGTCTGTGTTCACCTCCCCTGCTTGAGCTACGTCACCCACGTTCTCTGTATGCTGCAGGTGCCAGGGGAACTTTCACTTAAGTCTTCTTTCAGCACTTCTCTTTGGACCTTTTTTCCAACCTGGAAACTTGCACATGCTTTAGTCTAGACATGAATACGCTGTCTGTTTTTGCTCCTCAGACAGCATCTTTTCACAGTAACTCCTCTCTTTATAGCTCAAAGTAGAACCTTGATATTTACCACTGGGGAAATGGAGGGAAGAACACCCCCACTGTGGCGGTCCCAAGCCTCTGCTTCCCTGGGTGTCCATCCCTCGCCCAAATGCTGGGAGTGGACGGCGCCACTGAGGAACGCCACTGCAGGAACAGGAGCCACAGGGCTGCAGCACAGCCCCAGGACTGCCCCTGGCCATCCCCCACTGACCCAGCATCCAGGAAGCTGCAGTGTGCTCCTGAGGGATGGCTGTGTCCTGCTGGGAGCTGAAATCAGGAGTCTGAGGCAAACTCGGTGTCTTGGTGCCACCTCTACGCCCTGCCCACACACCCACCTTGATGCCAGGGCTGCTGCAGACAAGGTCACCTTATTGCTGCCCTTCTCCTTGGTGTGCTGGCTCCCCACTGAGACAGAGCAGCTGCCAGCCAAGGTCTTGGTGTACCTGAGAGAAGTTAAAAACTGTTACTAATGATGCTCAATTATTTTTCCTCTGCCTGGTTTCTAGGATGTCAGGGTGAGTACATTCCATCCCAAATGTAGCGTCTCTGAAAGGCTGCTGAATTCCTCCTTCAAGCCTTGCTCTGTTCATCACTCAGTACCCAGCCTGTGCCTCAGCCCAGGCCACATTGCTACTCATGGCTCATGAGCGCTAATACAGATTTTGTTTGAAAAGCCACACGTTGGCAAACCACAGTTATTTGCAGGCCTGGCCCAGGGCTAGTGTCAGACATCAACACATAGGCAGCACAGATATTTTATTTAATTCAGTCATGCCATCTGGGCCAACAATGAAGGCAGTCATATACTTTGCCTTTGCTTTCGGACTGCATAGTGCTCTGATCCCCCAAAATTGTTCTGAAAGTTAAATCTCCGTGGAATTTAAGGAACACTTTCAGCTGTTACTTGCATTAGACTGAATTTCTGCTGCAGCAAACCTGGGGATTTTTCCTATCCTAATAAAGCCAGTCAGATTTATGTGCTTCAGTTTCATCTGAACACTGTGTCCACCGTGCAGGAAATTACTAATGAGCAGCTAAAAGGCCTGTGCTATATATAGCAGGTGTGTGCACCACCACAGAGCCAGCAGCATATTCTGCCAAGGGTTGTTTGCTATGAAAAACAAAGGTAGAGCCAAGCAGCCAGGCACTGGGCATGGGGAGCTGCTCCTCATGCAGGCTGTGCAGAGCTGCAGGGTTACTGCCTATGGCTACACACCCTCCCGAAAAATCTGTACTTTCGTCCAAATCAGAGGTTTCCTAATGAACCCACAGTGAACAGAAACCAAGCCAAAAAAAAAGTGACAAATATGAACTCAGGTCTTCAGAAAGGAGAAAAGCTTAAAGGATGTTGAATTTCCTGACTTAGTTTTGGGGCTCAAAGAAATTACAGAGGCATGGAATCACAAAATGGATTGAAAGGGACCAAGCTCATCTTGTTCCACCCCCCAGCATGGGCAGGGACACCTTCCACTGTCCCAGGTTGCTCCAAGCCCCAATATCCAACCTGGCCTTGGACACTTCCAGGGATCCAGGGGCAGCCACAGGGATCTCTGGGCACCCTGTGCCAGGGCCTCACCACCTTCCCAGGGAAGAATTTCCTCCTAACACCTCATCCAAACCCTTCCTCCTTCAGTGCAAAGCCATTCACCCGTGTCCTATCACTACAAGTCCTTCTGAAAAGTCCCTTCCCAGCCTTCTTGCAAACTCAGCTCAAGAAAGAATCCAAATTCAGGGAAAATAACTCTGTATACCATCAGCACCAGCTTTGGGCCATGGTCTGAACCCAAACATGGCACACAGCCACACCATGTTAATCTCTGCTATGTTAAATGTGATGGGCGGACTGTCACTGTTGCTCTAAAAAACTGTAGATACCTACACGGTTTGAGAACAGGGTTAAAACACAGAAAACACAGAAAAAATGCATGGAAAAAAAGCAGAAACTAAGCATGTGCAGACTGCTCAAGTTATTCTTAATTGCCCTTTATCCAGATTGTGGCATTTCCACCTTGTTTATGGGAAATTTACTGGTCCTTCTCGTGGGTAACACCACACCACCACACTTACCCAGAGTCATGGCACACGGTTACAGTGGGACTCATAAATGTTTAAAATTAATTAAACTGTTTCAATAACCTGACTGAAATATTTCAGCAAAGTTTAATAACTTTAGCTGAGATTCAGGGCTGAGCCAGATGTAATTGAGTCACTGTTGCACCCCCTGATAAGTGCTACACTTACTCTTTTCTTGATAGAGGGAAGATTTTATCATGTAAATCAACTTAAATAGAAACTGAAGTGTTTTGCTGAACTGAGGCCCAAGCCCATGGAAAGAATAATTTTTGGAATGGAAAAATATTTTTTGCTCACTGTATTAAACAGCATAAGGTATTATTTTGCACACCTATACTATGCAGCTTTTCAAAGTTCTAAAAGGATACGTTCACCAAATTTTTGTGAGGTAAGAATATGGAGAACAAAGCTATGATCAAAGTGCCATTATGTCGCTCTCTAATTGCTGGATCTCTGGGAAGCTCCCTGAGCCTTTGCACTTCCCAGTTACAATTTACATATGACCACGTTAAACAATTGATTCTAACACATGTATTTCAGCACCAAAACCCCCTCGTCTCCATGTTGTTAAAAACAAAAATCAACCCATATATCCTGGGAAATGGCATCACTGAACATTTTCAAGGGAAAGAGTATTTTTACATCCCTATTTTCCAAGTGTCTGTATTTAGCAATGCTGGGCAGAAAGTCAAACATTTCCTTTTTGCTTCAGCAGATGCGAGCTGCTGAAACTTCTCACGCTCTTGCTACCATCTCACATTAAGAGAGCAAGAGTAAGTGCTCCTAAGTACTGCAAAAATATCTACATTGGAGACAGGAACAGCAGATGGATGCTCCAGTCAAGCACTACTTAGTGCCATCAGCATAAGCACTCAGGAATCAAGGACACCTGCAAATTAATTTCTTTAGCATCAGGCATACTCTGAGTTACCACGAGCTGCCTATTATTCTATTATTATGGCTCTTGCTATTTAAAACAGTTTTAATGGATCCAAAAGAAGTGTAACAGCAGAGGTCACTGTGAAGTATTTCACTGATGTATTTGATGATGTTTTTCTGTGCTTCCAAAAATATAATCAAACTGTTTTAACATAGCTGGTTTATGTAGTAATGAACTTAGAAATATCAAGCAGTAATGAAGATGCTGTACAGAACAGCAAAATATGCTGGGGAAATTAAAGAATTGGAATGTGTTTTAGTGTGTCACCAGATAAATCAAACAGAAAGGCCAGCATTGTTATTAGTAATTGGTTAAAGAAAATAATAGAATTGTTTGACACCAAGCATTCAGAAAGTGTTCAAAATAAGGCAATTCAAGAATGGCATCTAAATATTTCAGAAAATGTTTAAGAGTATATGAATATTCTTACAAAGCATAGAAATAATTTACGTTTGTTAAGGACTGAAAAATTGACTTCTGACTTATCTAGTCAAATTTAACTTAGAAGGATTAGCCAGTGAGTTCCATATAGAAGTCAAGTACAGTTTTTAAAAAGAAAAAAAAATTGGACTGCTAAGTAAGCACAGATTTGGGGGAAAAAACTGAAGCTGGAAGTACTAGGAAATAGTGTATTTGAGTAAATAGGAGCTCTCCATATTTACAAAGTGCCATATTACAAAGTGCCTGACTGGGAATTAAACCAAAGCAGTCCCTCTTTTGCATGTATCACACAGAACTCGTATGTGTGATAGATAAAGCAAATATCGCAAAGGGCATTTATTGGATGGGTGAGGCAATTTACAGCTTTGTCTCCCAAGATGGAGAGACTTTTGAAAGACTGAACACAAAGAACAAGTTTCATGATAGTGAGACAGAAGGGGTTCAAATTTCCCAATTTAAAAATCGTTCTGGAGACCTGAAGTGCACCTTGAAGGAGATGAAGGTCCCATCCCAGAGCTCACTGCTGCTGGAGCCGTCCCTTGGCCGTGGTGGCCGCAGGACTCAGAAGCTGCTCAGCTGGAAGGAAGGTTCTCTGTCATGGACACAGAAGATGAAGCAGACCAGCAGCAGTGGCCAGAAACCAGGAGGAGAATTTTGGCAACATTGTAGGAAAACGTTTTGAGAAAGGACAACTGGATACTGAACAGACAGACAGGGAAAGGACTATTATGGCACGGGAGTGTCCTTGATGACACTGGAAAACATTGGGAAAGAAATCCTACTGAGGGACCAGGTCAATGCTGGGGCATTGCACATCTCCTGTAGAGTTCGTACAACCGTGCTTTAGAAAGTGCAGCTGTGGCATACAGACCATTTGATTTGTGCAGCACAGGATGCAAAGATTACCAGGATTTTGTACAACTTACAAAAAATTCAAAAGCAGGAGGAATTACGGACATGAGAATGGCAATTTCTACACTCAGGTTCTGGTAAGTTGTGTTAGTCATCCGAAACAGGATGTGTAAGCATGGAGAAACTGCAGAGAAGGATCAGAGAAAACAGAGCTGAAAATCAGACTGGACATAGGCACAGCCTGAAGCCCACTCTGCTTGACTTGACCATGTTGAATTCAGCAGGATTTTAAAATCTATGTTAGTTGCTTTGCTGATTTGGATTAATGTGTTTTACAAAAGCAACAGCTTCGCAATGACAGAGGTTCAGTCCTGCTCTCTCTCTTAGACCTTTTAAGACAGCTGGGACTGTGTTCCTTGGACAGTGTCATGATATTTACACACATTTGGAACTTTTCCTCATTCTTGGGTTTTACCTGTTTCAGTCGGAGCACAGATCTAAGGAATAAATTTAGGTATGAGTTTGGAACATTAAGTCCAATCCACAAGTCACAAGATTTCAACCAAATAGGAAAACCAATAAATTTCTCACTGCTTGGAAGCCCTTGCTAAGGGTTCTTCAATTCCACAGCCCATGTAAAACAGTGCCAGAATGTGTAGTTTCTACATTTACTGCTCAGAGGGCAATTTCTAGGCTTTGTCTTCCAGAAACAAAGGAACAGTGAAAAGGAAGCAAACGCTATGAAGAAAAAGTTACTCAGTTCTACACCTTTATGCAAAAAACTATGCACAAAAGTTTGTTGGTGGAAGTCAGGCTGAAAGTTCAACATCATTTCTTCACCCCCTAGCTCCCGTATTAAAATCTGTCTCTTCATACCCTTTCAAGACTGTGATAGCTCACAGACCCATTTAAGATCAATTTATTTTTTCTTTCTGGCCTATAAATTCTCCAGTGTTTAACAATTGCTGGGACAAGGAGCATCTCTCTCTTACATAAACTTTTATGAAGGAAATAAAATGATCCCACTGTAATCCCAAATTTGGTTTTCGTATTTGTGTGGATTGGGAAGTGGTGTCAGCTGTCAGCTGAATTTTTAATCTAATTGCCCTCAAGTTTCAGACAGTTACTTAAAGTCGTTGAGGACCAGTGTTTGCATGAACAAGCACACAAACACACCCAGTCCTCTGTGTGCTCTATCCATGGTGTCTGGGTGTCTGTAAGGGCACACAGGCCTCTCTGCGGGCATGGATCTTTTAGGTACCTGCACACCAAACCTCTTCACTCCCTTGGAAACACAAGGCTCTCCTGACATCAGCTGATCGATACTTCTGCCCAACAGCTTTTAGCCTGGGACTTCCAAGCAGGTCTCAGGATTGCAGAAATGCCCTGTGCTCTTTTATGACCCAAAATACAGGGTTAAAAAGTGCCTAAGGTTGAGACTTGCCATTTAATACTATTTATTTTCAGCAAAATTGTGTCTGCTTGCCTTTAAAATAGGCTTTTCCTAAATTTTCCTCCTGCTGTTCCACCTGATTGAATTAATATATTTTCCACTCAATGGAATGAACTAGCTGTGTGACAAAGTGGCAAAGAAATCTCAAACAGAATATAAAATTAAATATAAATTACTTGAAAGCATGTTACAGCAAAGGATAAAAATACATAATTCTATCCATGAAAAGAGTTGACTGTCAAAAATTCAACATGCAAAGTATATATTAAATATACAATCTGGTTTTTTTCATGTTTGAAAAATTACTTTAATCCTTTTAGTGAATTTTTTTAATGTGTGGAGTACATTAGTCTGGATTAACGGATGGTGTTTATCATACTTTGTATTGTGGTTTCAGGAAATAGTCTGGCAATGCTAGGTTTCTACAAATGGATTTAAAATTAATCAACATCTATTTATGAGAAAGTTTAAACCATTATTAATACACTGTAAATACAGATCTCCTTAGAGCTGACCCCAAGTGTCTACCATCTGCTCAACTGTTGTAATCACATTTTTAAAGAGCGTGGTCATACATAATGATTCTTCTCAGGAAAGAGCATCCTTAAGTGCATCAGCAACATTTTAAATTCCACTTGTGTAATGCAATAATTTCCTACTGCCCTTTGCTAAGGAAAAAAGCATATGGTAGTGACTAAAAGCCAACCAAGCAACCCTTGATTTGTTTTCAGGGCTGCAAGGATAATGCTTTTTATTTGTTTTTAGAAGTGGTGACCAAAAATTAGCTCATATAACTTTTTTTTTTTTTAATTAAATGTGAGTATTCTCATTAGCTTAACTAAAGCAGCTTTGATGGCAATATAGACATAGATAATATTAACTCCAAATATAAACCTTGTGGTAACTTGGGATATATTGCATGCCTAAATTAAAGCACACACTTAGCAAAGGCAGCTGAACCAAACAATTTAATTTGGAGAAGTCCACAAAATCCCTTCTAATCCTCACAACATCATTCCAAGTTAACAAACAAGACCCAAGGCCCTGGTTTAGAGCTGATCTGTGGGACACAGGGACAGCACATCCCATGGTCCTGTTACTGACACCCCCGGGGCCAGCCACCAGCTCCTTTAAAACACATGGTTTTCTGGGATGAGTGGGATGGGGAGGGGAGGAAGAAGGTGCTCCACATCAGCCTCCAGTTGCCATGGCCCTGTGGGCACACAGCTCAGGGACCACCACAACCTCCCCAAGGGGAAGAGACCATCAAAGAGGCAATTATCAGTTTGTAACTTCTACAAAGAAATTAATGGTTGTGTTTTACTTTCAAAAGCATTTTTATTGGAAGTAAATGCTGCATAAGGTTTATTAAACAGTGTGATGCACATAGAGCAGCCAATGTTGTTGTATGGGACTTCCGTTAGTACCCTTATATGGATCTTAGGGATAAATGGAATCTCTACCATTAAACCAATTGAGAAATTGTTCTCTGTTTAATGTGCTAAGCTTTCTTTGGCAGTGTTGGGTTGATGACTGGATTCAATGATCTCAGAGCTCTTTTCCAACCTAAAAGATTCTATGACTCTTCAAATGAAATAAAAATATTTGTAACTGTCCCAATTAAAGCAAACAAACCAACAAACAAAGCCTGAGAGTTACAATAAGTCCAACAGTACCTAGTAAGATTAGGAATAAGTTCCTAATAAGTTTTTCATCTGTAAGTCACAAGGTCAAATCCATCAGTAGCCAGTACTACTAAAAATCATTCTCATAGGATGCTTTTATAAACAGTCCAACATGAAACAATTTTATTGTTTGCAGTTCTGCAGGGTTTGCTGAGTTTGCTTCAAATTAGCTTGACAGCCCCATGTTGATGGACATAGTTTGATTTCATACAAACAAAGGGACTCCTCCAATCCCTCACAATATCCAAGATTTCCCAGAGAACACAGAGGAGAAATTTTGCAGACTATGAAGCCGTTGCTGCATGGACAACTGTCTCAGCAGAGACACCTGGCTGGGTGCAGGACCAGGGTGCAAGAGAAGGCTGGAGGGACACAGTGGAAGGCCAGAGAGCAAACACAGGCTTGACCCAGGGACAGGAGAGCTCAGGGGCATTACTAGTGAGGGCTGGAGAGGCTGCTTTACTGCCAGGAGCTGCTATTTTCTGCCAGGTTTGGGCTGATAGCCAAGGAGGGCTCTCTGCTTTCAGTAACATCCCCACCTTCCATTTACCATCTTCTCTTGCAGGCTTGATCTGAGCCAGGCTGAAATCAAGGCAGAGAGCAGCCTGCCCTGCTCTCAGATGCACAGATGTGACTGTACCCTAAAAGACAAAAGACCCCAAACCAGTAACACTGTCACATTGCAAACATTGAGGAACAGCTTCTTCCAGAATAATTTTATTGCCACACCAGGGAAGATGTGGATCTCATTTCAGCACTGAGTCGTTACACTCCCCTTGTAAAGGAGCTGCCATCACTTCTTCATACACCCTTTCAAACCATGGGCAGGTCCTGGTGGATGAAAAGGTAATTCCTGCCAGTAATAAATACTGAGTTCCATAATCCTCATGTGAAACACGAATTCTTGCAATAGAAAGCATTTCAGAAATTCTATCCCTAGAATGTCACTCCAGTTACATTATCTCAGGCAGCTCTGGCTGATAACAGGTGATAACAGGTGGTAACAGCTGCTGAGATAATGTTGTGTAGGCAAAGTAATTAAAATTAAAGTACAGGTGCCAACTTTTCAGACCAGCTACTAGGATCATGAGAGTGGAAGTGTAAAATTTGATCCTTAAGAAATCTCCTCTTTACTCAATCTTCTTTACTCAGGATTGCATTTAACAGTCCTGGAGGGCTGGAAACCGATGATGCAGAAAGCACTTGGTAATTTATTTTGCAAAAATCTTCTTAACAGGTTTTGGAAGCCACAGCTGGATATCCAGCAGAAATTAAATGAAATTTGTACTTTATGACTTGACTACATAAAGTTAGGAAGGACTGGAAATAGGTTATGGTACCTTTAAAAATTTCTCCAGCTGCCACATTGTTGATTCATACTTATTTTTCTGAAATGCTTTTAAGCATAATATTCAATATTTCAACATGAAATGCAATGGTTCTTTCTTAAAATAAGTCATGTTTTTATCTATGATTTCTGCATTATTGTGCATGATTTATCATGCACTGCACAGATGAAAGAATTCCACACCCCTTTCCTGTACCAGATGGACTCAGTTCCAGTAATTACTATTTCATGCTAGTTACTTTTTTGCCTTCATTTTGCTGTAGGATAAATGAAAACACAGGGAATGATGGAAAATGGAATTTGGCCTGCTGAGCCAAACATTTGATTACTGAACACAATTCAGAAGGTGTTACCCCATTAGAAGAAGCTTTGTTAGTGTATATCAAGAGCAAGAATTTACTATTACTTGAAAAGAGGCTTTGTCTACCTGTGGGTTTAAGATGATAAATGAAGCAGTTTGAGAAGCCAAACAAATATTAGCTGACGTGCCATTATTTGGGTATTGATGATGGTTTTACCGAGGTGTTCAGGACAGGTGTGACCTGGAGCTCCAGGCTGCTGGGGCAGACGTGTGACATTCGTGGGTCTGAGGAACCTTGACACTGACTCCAGCAGGGCTGAGGGGGTTAATGCATTCCTGCTTTCCTCGGGTTCAAACGCAGTTCAAGTCACCAGTGAAATGCTGAGGTGGTCTCAAGGCAGAGCACATTTGTCCAGACCCAAACCCACAGCGAGGTTTGGCCACTCCATGGTCAGCGCCGTCTCTGCAGGAGCCTCGCGCTGGACACGAGCGCCCGGGGGGATCAGGGTCACCCATCCCACCAGGAATCGCTGCCTCATCCATCAGCAGGGAAATAAATCCCGTTCCACAGGTGAAACACAGAACAGCTCGGGCTCTCTGGAAGGCTCTGCTTCCTCCTGAAGCGTTTGGAAATGCTGCCTGAAATGCTCAGGTTTTCAGAATGTCTTTGAACAGGAATTTTAAAAATGTTGAAGACAAATAATCCAAAGGTCAAATTCCGACTGTGGTGTTTTCATTTGAGCTTTTTCATTAATTTTACTGAGCTCAGGATTTCATTTTTATTTCGTTTTCGGTTTTATTTTCCCACATTTTCCATGCAGAGTCATTATTGCTCCAAATTGATACAAGATATAACAAGGAAAGAGGAAAGCAGTAATTCTTCACTAAAAATTGTCTCAAGAAACTGCTGTAACTATGTATTAAAAATAAGAATAATTGCAAAAATACTAATTTGTGTATCTATTTAAAATATATTTCTTTAAAAATCCCAACCCCCAACTTAAATACTCAGTAACTGGACAGGATGAAAAAGCTTTCCTTTTTTGTCAACACTAGTTATGTCTGAAATATCAGATGATATCAGAAGAATTCCAGAAAGTAATTCCCTTCCCTGAAATTTAGAAATATATTAAAATTTTTAAAGTAAATGACATAAAGGTAAAACAAAAGGGCAGCACTGAATTAATTCAAAATATTTCACACTTGAAAATTCTGCTCTCACAACAGAGCATGGAGGTATCAAGGAACATTCTCTGTCCTGAAGAACAAATAAAGATAAATTCTCCTGCTACCTCCTGTGGTACATTTGCAATATGCATAAGCAAGTGACCAAAGAGAAAAAATTCCTCAGGCTTTCTCCACCCCCCACAGTTCCTCATTCTTTCTTCCTCAAATCAGCATGGTTCAAAACTGAAAAATAAGCAGTTAGAAGTTCCTGAGTGATTCTTTTGGGTGACCAGCAGAACTGACATGGTGAGTGCCGATTCACATGGATGCTTTATGAGATGGTTGGCAATTCTCACCTGCCTCCTTCCCTCTTAAATATTTGCTTCTCCAAATATTTGGACATTAACTCCCCAAAAGCTTGCAAGAGAGTGAGGGTTTCAGCTGGAATGTGTTTGAGGAGCTGGACCAGGAGCTGCTGTTTATTTCCAGTGAGGGGAACACAAGGAGTGTTGGATCAATGCAGACCCAGCTCTCCCCTTGTCTGGAGAACAGCAAGGCAGCTGTCTTTGGCTGCTCCATGACCCCAAAACTGTGCCCATCCTGCCCAGGGAGTGGGCTCTGCCTCCAGCGGGAGGGGAAAGAGCAGGACCCTGTAACTCTTGCTTTAAAACCCGCTGCAGACGAAAGGGAACGAGAAAGCTTTTGGGATCTTTCCTTATCCCAAAGCCAATTAAGGAATTTCCTATGGCAACTGATGTTGGCGTCTTGGTGGTTTGGAGCATTTAGCTTATGTTGAAATATGTCAGAGTATGTAAATTGCAAGTTTACTGCAAACATTGTAAAGAAATGGCAAGAACCTGAAAAGCAGCACTAAGTAAAGTAGTAAAATACTATATTTTATCCTAATTCTGATGCTTGCATGAGCTAAATTAATTCTGTGATTTTTCTATGGTGACTCTCTCTGAAGGGATGTTTGAGTTGAGGGAGGTGGAAAAGAAATAGATAAAAATACTAAATCATTGCTGCTCACTTCTGTTTTTAGGACTTGGCAAACAAGTTTATCTCAGATATTAACTAAAGAGTGTGTAAGATTGCCTGCAAAATCTAATGAGACTTTAAAGTGTTCAGAAATATATAAAGCAATAAGAAAATCTCTGTCATTTCCCAGTCAGAGACTTGGATGCTGTCTAGTTCTACATGCTATAATTTTTGGGAAAATATTTTTTTGCAAATGATGGGAAGTCAGTAGTTACAGTTACTGCTTGCTGTTGACGTTAGGTGACTGTTCGTATGCCCAGAATACCACCTACCTCAGCTAAATGGTATCTTTATGAAATTAACAGAATGCGGTTACAACATGGCTATAAGAAAAAATATTAACATCAAATTTTGGATTATAATTGGAAAACTGACCTTTGGAAAATATGTTACCACTGCAGTCCTGAACTGTACTGTAAAATGACAACTTTAAGGAGTGAAAGAATGACTGTATTATGCAGTTTAGAAAACGCAGCAAATACAAATAATTATACTCTTTATGCTTCACTGGAATTTGAAATTAAAAAAACCTTGAGGCTTTCTATGGCCTTCCTCTTGTGAAACCATTCATATTATTTTCAGTCTTCCAACTTCTTGGAAGTGTCTGTCAAACATTTTAAAGCACTTTCAGTAAACCAGATTTGTCTGTCATTACATGGGCAATCTCCGTAGGCCATTGTGACAGGTAATGTAAATAAAGATTTTCCTGGAAACATCTCACAGCAAGATTATTTCAGAGCATATAAATGTTTCTTTTTTGTTGTTGTTGTTAAACAGCAGATTTGATTGAAAACCTTGACATCAGAAGTCCCAAAATGCATTGCAGCAGAAAATTTTGAGAAGCTTCTACAAGATCCACTTTGATACTTCCCGGTTTCTCTTGGCTCTGTTACTCTTTAGACTTCTGCCACTTGTACATCTTTGTCAGCAGTATCAACAATTTTCTTTGCTTTTGGTCCATTGCCGTCCTCCCTAGGTCAGTATTTCTTAATGTGTGTTGCTGTGTGCAAATATAGCTTTATTTGCATTTCTTAACTATCAGGTCATTCTTATATCATTAAACTGAATGGCATTTTCAAAAAGAACCTCAAAGATGCATGGAAAAATGTCATCCTGTTGGTATTTTTTGTTCTGGCTTAATCTCAAATATTCAATATCTGATTTTTTTTCTGATGTGAATGCTCAGTTGTAGTTTTGCTTCTCATGGTATACATAAAAATTCCTTTTCCTTAGAAAATTTTTTGATTGGTAGATCAATAAATAGACTTCTAGAGAGATAAGCACAACTATATTGCAGTTGTGTTTAACCCAGTTGTGCTAAACTACCACCTGAGGGAGAATGTAGAACTCAAAGCATTTAGCCATGTCTTTATTTCTAAGACATTTGGTTCATTCTCAGTATAGAAAAAGGTAGAGAATTAGAAATACTGCAACTTCTTCAGTTTGCCAGTGACTGACAATTGAAAATTAAATCCCAGAGGACTGAGAGAAGCAAGAGTGTTGGTAAAATATAATTTAAAGAATACCAGCACCAATATGGAATGTCTAAATGGGAGGATATCCTCTTGGTTGTGTGAATGAAGCCGGTAAAACCCTTCCAAAATTTAAGCCAGATACAAGGATTACCAAATTCTGGCAAGAGTTTGTGCTAAAAATAAAACTAAAAGCCTCTACAATTCTGAGGAGATGAAAAAACAATTTTTATTCAAATACTCTTTGTGTTTCAACATAATGTCTTAAGACTAAGCTTATTTAATTATAAATTAAATGCAAACTAAAAATAATCAGACTAAGTGTGTTATTTTTTGAACTAAGCATTCTGGATTGGTTTATTTCCAGTTTTTTGGCTTAGTTTTTTCATTTTGCTGGGAAAAAGAAATAGGTCTCATTACATAGTGACTCAAAATGATCCAACTCAGCCCAAAATTTTTGGGGCTGGCCAGAGAAATGAAAAGAATGAAGTATTCACACATCTGTATTTTAGATACAGTTGGTGTAAACTGAAAGTCTGAGTCAAGGCTCACTTGCAGAACGATGAGTGAGAATCTTCTGGACAATCCTTCAGCATTTTTCCCCTTCTTTTTGACAGCCATGTAAAAAAGATGGAAGTTGGTGCTTCTGGATGCACGGCAGCCGTTCATGGCCCAAACCTCTGGGGTCTGCTGCACGTAGTGATGGTAATCCACTGCAAAAACAATTCCTGTGTCCTAGGAGGAAATGATACCATGACAAAGCTGGTAATTTTTCACAGTTTTATGTTGATCATTACTGCTCCATTCAGAATCCATCCTTGCTCTATCCTCCCCCCCATCCCCTCAGGGGATGCATTTTGCTGCAAAACCACCTCCACTCTGCTCACCTGCAGAACAACCTCCCTTGGACTTCCATCTTAGCAAAGCAGCTATTTTTCTCTCCTTCCTTTAATTAAAATCTCAGTAGCATGTATTAAATCAAGTTCCATTACAAGCCCAACTTTCAAGAGTGCATTTTTTTAAGCAGCTCGTATTTTGTCAAGCCTAATTGCTTTAGTTCTAGGCAATATTAGTTGCAGAACAGCCAGTAATAACCTTTAGTCCTGGCAAATTTTCTCTCTACTAGAACTCAATCACATAACATAAACAGCTATAAAAGGAGGCTTTTTAAAGCTTTATTCATAATGTGTAGCACATGCATGTGGCAATGTATATCAGATCACAACACTGAAGGAAATATGAGATTTATTCATGATGTAAGTTATGCCAACATATAGTAAGTTGAGAGCATTAATTTGAATTTACTTACATTAGAAAAGAGAGGGGAAAAATGACATGCTGCTTTATTAGGGCAGGCTTTCCCAATTTAATATTAAAACCCATTTCTTGCTCCGTGAGTGTAGTTGCTCATGGCACCACACTGATGATGCAGCTCAGTGCAGGAAAAGCACACCAAGCTGTGGACAGAGAGGATCAAGGTGGTCCATGTGAAGAAATGCACTCTCAGGATCTGTGGGGAGGAAGAGAGATTTTAGCTTTTGGGTATGGTGGCAAGAAGAAAACTGTAAGGACTGAAAACTCAGAGTGAAACTCAGGATGGCCCCTAGAGCAGCACATGCCCAGGGGCTGGGGAGTCCCAGCCTCAGACATACCTGGGAGCATTCCCGAGGTGCACAGGCAATAGAAAAGCCACATGTTGGCCATTCTGGCTGGCTGGGTGTCCCACAGCAGTCTGGGTTATTCCCAAAAGCCCACGTGTAATTTATGGGGTGTATTTACAAAATGTCTGTGCCTTAAACCACTGAATTTGTTAATCCCCAGAGATGAAGATACAGTCTTCAGATGGCAAGCACACTGCAAGGATTTAATACCAATTTAAATAACACTTAATCTGGTATATTTTAAGGCAGTCCGTTAGAGGAATATGCCTTGCAGACAGTTTTCAGCCTGTCTGGTGGTCAGTGAGAAAGAGTCTTCTCAAACCCTCTACCACCACACTATCCTCTCCTTAACGATGGCACGGGAACAGAGGGGGAATTTATTCCATTCTGTTGTTTCACTGCTTTTGGTTTTATTCACATAATGATTTACAAACACAGAGAGAACAGGAGTGAAATAGTCTGAAATGTTGCAGTGCACAAGGGTGTTACTTTGAGAGCAGTCAGGTAAATGGGAGGCATCACTGAGACTTTAAAAGAGAGAAAAGGCTAATAATGAGTTATATTTTGTATTTCCATGTAGTCCAACTCACCGAAGACCACTATATAATAAACAATCTGAAAGGTGGTGAAAGAACTTCCCTTGTGATTTATAAACTCCCCTAAATCAAAAATGTACCATTAATTTCACAAGGACTGGCTGCAGAGAGGCGCAAACGTGAAAAACTGCAGCACTGGTTTGAGTACAAAAAAGGCAAAATTCTCCAGAAACAGAATCTTCTGTAGGACCGTTACGTATTTCACCAATAAGTTTGCATAGTTCAAGCTGAGTTTTTCCAAAAGGTAATACAATCCTTTTTCAAAGGATGCATTGCCAAGTGCAATTATTTGCAAGCATTTGAGAAGTTCATAGAAACATTATGCATACAAATTCAATTTGAGGAGTTTTAGGAAGTCGAAATTCATTAGGGAAGGCTGATCACAACTGAAAAGCAATTTGTGACTCTGTCCAGGCAATTTATGAATGTTTTGCAAACCTTGAAGTGAAAAGCTTTCTTTAGTAGTTACAAGAAATGATCAGTACCTGGTGTCTTGGGGTTTGTATAAATACTGTACAATTATTTACATAGAAGAAAAATATTATTACATAACTGAAAAAAGTTATGTATCCAGGTTATTTTTAAAGTAAAATATGGGTTTGTCATTCCCGATGCAAAATTTTCCTCCTTGAAACATATTGCAGTAGATATAAGGGACGGTGTATAATAAATCGGAAATAAAGTATTTTTTTTCTGGAAACCTTCCTAAAGAGTTGCCATGGAGACAAATTCAACTAAATTTCACAACTCTGTTAGGGACTTCATTTCTGTTTGTCATCTGTTATTTTTATTTGTAATTATAATTGTTTTAGAAAGAAACGCTAAATGTCATTAAAAGATGAATATACAGCTAAATACAAAATCTAAATATCCTATTAAAGTATGGTTTTATATTACATAACTATACTAATTTCCTGAAGAAGAATGTCAGTAGATTTAGGATTTGTCTGTATACCAGATAACAGGACCCCACAGAGTTCAAAACTGTACAAAAAGAGGTTGCTTTATTTGTGTTATTTACATTGCACACTGCCTTAACCTGCAATTACAGAAAAGTTTTCTTTAGTAGAGACCACAGTAAGTGGAAACCACACTGAGCTGTGCCAAGAAAACAGCTGCCTGTTCCAGTTAATTACTAAACGTGTTTCTCCAGTGCAATTTTATCTTTAAGACCAATTTTCAAATTAGCAACTTGGTATTATCCTGATACATCGCTGCGTTATTGGCCCAGGACAGGCCCCACTGCTGAAAGACAGGGACACCACAAGGGAGGTGAAAGCAGGAGTTTTGTCATTTCTGGCTGTCCTAAAGCAGCATTCCTGACTCTGCAGGTCTTTCCCCACAAACCCCAGTAGAGCCCAGTAAGGCCCAGTAGAGCCCAGTAGCACCAGCTGGGCACTGGGAGTGCAGGTGGAGCAGGGCACTGCAGCTTTGGTGCTGCCAGGGGGTGCTGGCGTTGGCTTGGACACAAACACCAGAATTTTCAAGTGTATTTTACATTTCTCAGTGAATGCTGAGGGGATATCCCCAGCTGTAGCTTCAATCCCTCTGTTGACATTGGCTGAATTATTCCCACCCTGCTGTGATGTTAATAATTCCAAAGTTTAGGGCAGCAAGATGCCTGAAAGAAGAAACTGAAGAAGCTGCAAATAAAGATAGACTTGGAAAGACAGAAAAATCTATTAGCAGACACTGAGAATGTTCCAGTAGTGCAAAACTGGAATTCAGGAGTAGGCTTGGATGTTAAAAAGCCCCAGAATACAGAAATGCTTGGATTTGGGCAGGTACTGTGATCCTGTTTTCTTATTTTCCTCTATAAAATGTATCAGGAAAAGGTCAAGTATTTTGTACAACCACAAAAGGTATTGTGAATACAGCACAGCAAAGTGTGTAAGTGCAGGTTTAAATCCCCGCAACTGCTCACAGAATTTACAATACTGGATCCATTTCTTGGATCCATGGGATGAGATTAGACAAGATTGCTACAACAAAACGCTATCTTATTCTATTTTAAAAACTGAAGTTTAATTTTCATTTCATTTTCCAAAGTTGACAAACTACTGCTATGGACTAATGCAGCATCCTGCTTGCAGTTCCAGATCTCAACCTGTAAATTCCAGCAGGCACATGAACCTGACTTTCAATGCACCTGGCCACTGCTATGGAAATACAGAAATAAATAGCAGAAGCAGTGGGAAAACCTGTCCTGATGGAAGAAAAATATGACATCCAGAAGGCAATGCAGCTAGAAGATACAATTGCAATAAGTACAAGTGAAATGGTTCTGTAAGTAGGTATCATCTGGGAAACAAATTAGCAGAACTTGAAAACAGCTGGAATAGACATCAACATAAAGCTCAACAATGCATTTGAAAAGATTCCAGCAGAATATCATGGAAATTAAAGACTGGAAGCAACACTCTAGTACTGAATCATGGAGGCCTCAATTCAGTCAATATACAGGATTTGTTATTTTTATTCCATTGTCAATATCAGTTTGCTACCTATATTTTATCTAATAAAATGATATATTAAGTCAGTGGACACATTTGTGCTGAAGCATGAGAGAGTGAGAAAAAGAAAGATCTTGATTAAAATAATTTACTGTTTTTGAATATTGAACCTGCTAAGTCTGCATGTGTCCTTTTAGCAATAATAAGCATTACTGTCATTTTAGCAATAATAAATTGCTAAATAATATACCAAGAAATAAGGTCAGTTCTTACAGTTCTTACAAAGTTCATTTGCCTCCTGTTAATAATAGGGAATAATAAATAGGAGAAAAAACCCCAAATAACTTTCTTTTCAGAATGAACTGTGCTTGCTGGAAAGACATTCAGTTGAAATGTGAAAAACAGGCTGCATGTTGAGATACACAAAATGCAGAATATGGCATTGTTCTTGGCCAGATGTTTTAAATATACAAGAAAATAGCCAGTTTGGGGTTAATTTAAATGTCTTCTTACCTTGATCCATATTTTTCATAGTGCATAATACAACATATTGTCTTAGTATATAAACATCCCTATATTTCTGCAGTAGGGACATGAGGATTTTAGCACCAATTGCATTACCAGGGCACTATTTTAAATCTATTAACCATTTTGAAAAGGTAGAAAATCCCCTTGCATCACCACCACTTCCCAGACACATTTCTCAGCAAGTTCTTTACCTTTTCCTCCCTTTCCCTGCCCAGTTCCCCACCTCAGGGGATGGACTCAGAGTCTGAAGGATGTCAAGTGTTCCTCACTCAGGACCTGACAAAGCCGTCATACAGACAGACCTCCACTTTAATTTCTCTCGCTCTTTTCTTTAGTTTTGGAGGCAGGATTTATCTCAAAGCCATGTTTGAGCACACTGAGAAGTTGCTTCTTACTGCCCCCACCTGTGAAATGTCCCCATTTTTCTCTGTGGTCTCAAAATGGAGCTTTTCATGGATCTGCAGAACGTGCTTCTCTTGAGAAGGCAGCAACCCCCTGGAGCTCAGAGCACATCGTGCTGAGCAGTAGCTGAGAGCTTGGAAGACTTGGGAACTCACAGCTATGCCATGAGGAATCTCCACGTGCAGAGCAGGGGGAGGCCACGAGGCCAGGACTGCTCAGCACAGCCACCTCCTCTTCCCAGAGTGGATATTCCACCTGGGAGCACCTTCCAGAAAGCTCCCTACTCTGTTATCTCAGTGACTCTGAGCTTTACAAACACTAACTCTGCAATGAAGAAAAGAAGGATCTATTTTTATTATAAAAAACAATAGGAACAATTATTTTCCTTTGGGAAACAGAAATCTCTGCTGTATTTTCATTTAGACTGCATAACCATCTCTTCTTTCCATTCTAATTTTTATTGTGTAGTCAAAATGAACAATGTCACAGAATATAGAATGGTTGGGGTTGGAGAGACCTTAAAGTCTGTCCTGTTTGTGGTAATTTCTACTCCACTGATGTCTGTGCTCCTTAAAGCAACTTTCCTTCCTGCAGCACGGAAGCTGCACGACCGTAGTTTGGACCTAAACCCCGGAATTTTCCCAGTAATTTGGCACTGCCTCAGAGCTTTTCAGTGTTTCCTTTACCACAGCTTGGCATTTTCATCAGCTGTTTTCTCCATCACTACTGTATTGGTCCTACAATTTGAAATTAGTTACTTGCTCTTTAGAGCATGCCACAATTCCACGTAATTCAGCATTAAATCAGAGGTTAATTATTCTTTGCAGCCCTATGAGCAAGCTGAGATGTTTGTGACAGAGCTCACAAAGAATGACCCATCTCATGGACCCAGCAGGGAAACACTTTCAGGTGAAACACTGAAATTTTGGCCAAGCAGGAAGCAAGGCCAATCTTTGTCTCTCAATATTATACAAACACTAAATTAAGCTCATAGAACTAAGACTATGGCCCCACACTTGCAACGAGGAGCTGTTTCAGTTGTCCTAAGGCTTTTCTAGCAATTGATATCAAATTAATTGTCTCCAAATAGTCAAAGTTCTTTGTTTAAACTACTGTTTACTTACCAAAGTTTTTCTGCAGGTACGATTGCATCTGGCACAGAAAGCACCCAGCAAATGTTTTTCAGAGAGGGAAAACACATGTCCTGCAGTCTGCTCTAACCATGGGAGTTCTCATTTGAGCTGTGTTTACTCCAGCTGTGTAACTTTCGGGGAGTGCAAAGATGCAAAAGAGGATGTGCTGGGCAAGGATCTGGTGGAAATGATGGCTGTGTGTAATCTTGGAACTGTTCATGGCTGAAAGTATCTGTGTGTCGATTCTCTGGGCATCATGTTCTTTACCAAGAAATAGATATCTGAGAGAAAAGAATTATGGTTGAATTAGAATAGTAAAAATCAGCCCACTATTTTGCACTTGGCCTCCCTGGGTTGTAGGTGCAAGAGAACAGGGTCCTATTTCTCTACAGAAAAATCTTTTACTTCTGATGCTGCTTTATTCTGGTTTCACATGACAGACACTACTAATTCAGTGAAGGAGTGACCCTTAGACCCTGTTTCTTCTCCCCAGGGGAGCTCCAATCAGTCAGATTCTTCTCTGCCTTCCTTGCTACCAGTGTATTTCAACTTCTTTCCCTAATTTTTTTCTGTTAATTCCCATTTCCTTCATAATCACAGGCTTTTATGTGATTTGCTGGCCAAGCGATTTTCAGGGGAACGATAATTGCCACAGGTCTTAAACATTAACCCTGCCAGGTGTCAGTGCTGGGACTGCTTGTGCATTTGATTAATGACACCAGAGCAAAAAAATTGGTTTTTAATTGACTGTCGAGTTTTTCTTCTTGTCCAAGTGCTCCTGAAACAGTCAGATGATCTGGAACAAAGGTTCCTTGGGAGAAAACACCTGAGATGGCATGCTGAAATATAAGAAATATGAGCTAAAATAATGAAAAATAGAAGGTCTCAGAAGCCCAAGATGCATTGACCATTTTACATGTGCAGAAATCTCAGCAAGTCTGAACTGTTCCCAGCTTTGCTGCCTTGGGTGGATATTACACCCCTGGGACCAAAAACTCTGAATGTAATCTCTCTCCATAAATAAATGTGCACAAAAATTAAAGAATAGAAACACAGAATTATAGAATCATAGAATAGTTTGGGTTGGAAGGGACACTTTAAAGACCATCTAGTCTGACTCCTCTTGCAATGAGCAGGTATATCTTCAGCCAGACCAGGTCACTTTGATATTATTGATAAAGGTAATCTTGATTTATTCATTAACAGGAATGGTGTTTTACCTGGCTGGGGAAAGCCACACTACTGGCTTTGGCTCTGACAAGGCTCACTCAAGGCACAGGAGGACAAGGAACTCATTTCCCGACTTATCTTCAAGGGCTCAGTTTACTTGCTGGGACGGCAGCACAGACAGGACAGAGCTCCCAAGCTGCCCAAGTGTTTTGGAGCCCATAGACAGAGAGATCTGTATACCTGTTGTTCTTTGTTAGCATTTTTATGATCAGAAAGTTCATTTTTTTTATAAGCTGGTCAAGAGGAGGTGCCCTCCTTCAAAAGTAGAAGTATCTGAGCACCCATCTGTTACAAGAAAACAGCTTTAGGAACTCTCCCAAAGCCATCAGTTGTAAATAAAATACAAGGTTTAAGCGCACACATCTCCACAAGCTACTGCTTGACTAGTATAATTTAACAAGAGCTGTTGGAGTGGGATTTAAGCGAACATCTCAAGACAATCTTCAGGCAATCCCAGAAAAATCACTCAAAAGAGCAGTGGTTTAAATCCATTGATGATTAGATTCTGCTGAATATGTTAGCAGCTTCTTTTCTTTGTCAGTTAAATATGGGGGATGTTTCCACCAAATTCCACTGTCCTAAGTGAAAGAGGAGTGGAGGAAAATAAGCACACGGTATTGATCAGGGCCTTGCCACCCCCTTTTTTAGGTGTCTCAACTCTGCTAAGTCAGATGAGCAAGTGAAGTCAACAAACACAGGCTCAAGCCAGCTCAGCTATTGAAGAATTAATTCAGCTACTAACTGAATTAAATCAGTTGAGGTGAGGTTTTCTTGAAGTCTTCCCTTTCAGCACAGTAGCCCTTGTATTTTGTGCTTTGATGACACCTTGCAACCCTTCTGACTTCAAGAAGCACCAGTCCAGCTCCCACTCCTGGCCTAACTTCAGTGCTGAAAATTCATGTTTCTCATGGGTTGTTTTTGGTAAGATATAAAACTCAGTTTTGCTGCTAGAGTATAAACACTCAGCATAATTCTGGAACACATTTAAGATTCTAGTTTATTTGTACTTGTAAATGCTTTGTTAACTTCCAGCTTTTCAAGACACAATTTCTTCAAAGTCCCTCTTATTGAAAAATCACCCTCCAGGTGACAGAAATCACTCTGGGGATATGAAAAAAACCCACTGAAACAAAACACAATTGAAAAAGAGGTGCTAGAATGGAAGCCAGAACTCTGTTTCTTAACGATAGCAAGCACTGCGAGTGATGGTTGCAATAAGTGTTTGTTTGAGATACAGTTATTATATATTGCCTAAATATTTAAGTTAGCCAAACCTCTGATCAATTGAAACAGATCCTGTAGAGGCCAAGAAACTGGAGCTAAACTGTTGGGGGGATGTGGAGCTGACATTAGCACTGAAGCAGGAACAGAGGTAGTGGGAGGCACACAAAACCACAAAAAGTGATCTCATGTCTTTAAACTGTCCAAAGAATCATAATAATAAAATTCTAGATGAGTGTTGAGGGGACACATGCCATTTCAATGAAAATATAAATAATTTTAAATGACATTTTGAAACATTCCATGGAAATGTATTTGAAATGTAATATGGGGACTCCAATAAAGAATATGCTTTTAATACATTACAGATTATATGTGATCATCAGTTTAAGACTTCCCCTCAACAAGCAGGATAATTCAAGTAGACATCCAGCCTGTCTCTACAGTTTGCATTGCCATCCTTTCAAATGCAAACTCTGATGTTTCTCCATGGCTGGAGAAACACAGAGAAGGTATGGTTTTAATTTTTCAAACTCCTTTGCAAATAAGCTTAAACATTTTACAGTTAAAAGGACAGAATTTACATTTGCTGTGTCTGGTCAGTTTTAAAATGGTATCTGTTATGAATCATGTTCACTTTTAAAGTTCATTTAACTTGGCTTATGGTTTACTTTTAAAAAAATGTTATGCATCATTTGGATCTGCACTCCCAGCCACTATTAGTAATAATAAAGGTGTGCAGGTTCCATCCGATGGCCTTTGTATAAACTTGGATTTCCATAGGAAAAAACAAACAGGATCCACACAGACGGTAATAAATCCCACAGGCTTGTGCCATGTTTGGTGCCAGGAGTTTTAATCAAGGCACAGCCATTACAGCTCTTTCTGCATCCCTAATGGGACGTCTGTGTGCCTGGGATTAGGGACAAAAACCACTCAATCTTGTTAAGCAGAACTGCAGTGAGATTTTTTGCTTTTGGTCCTAATGAGGAAATGTGCCTGTGCGGAGAGATGGAGTCACAGAGCAACGTTAGTGGGACCTAGAGACTCTCAGCATCCTCTCGTGCTGAGCTCTTGTCTCAATTCTGCAGCCCCCTTTGTGTTCATTCAGCTTGGCTGAAATAGTTGCGTAACAGAGCCTTCCAGAAAGAGAAGAGATAATTTGCTTTCAAGATGGATTAAGGTCCCTGCATTAGCAGAGACAGCTTCACACAGTGGTGTTACCTCCTCATGCCTATTTTTCTCTCTCTGTTATCCCAAGGGCAATGGGAATGACCAAGCTGGAGCCCTGGTTTGTGTTTGAGGCCTCTGTGCTGCTCTACCTAGGTCATGCCAGCATTGCCCCCCAAAAGTCTTCCCCACCCGTCATTTTTTCAAAATAAACAGCAATACACAGACAGTGGATTTGACATTATCACCCCCAGTGCTCCAATAAACACAGGATGAGCCTCTGCCAAAGTCAGAGGTGGCAGTTGAGGAACAGAAGGGTCCAGAACTCACACTGTCCACACATCTTACATCTTTTGGGGCCTCCACAACTCATCTTACAATTCCAATTAATGTCTTTTTACCTCACCATTACGTATTTCAAAAGAAGAGGTAAAGGAAACCCCCCCTTCAGATGTTTGTCCACAAACACTTGTAACGATGAAAGCACTTGCCTTCCACTCTGGGGTGCTCACTGGCAGTTTTGACACAAGAAAAACAGTTTTCTTGTAATTACATCTGTCTCATAAATACAACAAAATATCCTTTCAAAAAGCCACCACAAGAAATCTAAACATGGTTGTAATGAATAACTTTTTAGCACTGTAGCTTGTAACCACAAAGAACAACCTACATTTTCCTGATGCTTTCCTGATGCCCAATTTGATACGGTCTGCAGAGCAGCTCTCTCTGGCTACTGTTATGGTGTTAGCTTCTCTTCTTCCATCTCCTTTCCATCACTCACAGATAAGGGACCTTTTCCTCACTGGAGCAAGATTGCCCTGCACTTCCCAGCCTCTCCATGAGAAATGTTTCTACTCTTTAAAGTTCTTGACATGCACAGCTACCTGTGCTGCTTAGTCCAGTTCAATAAGCCCATCTTACAAATCCAGGAGTCCAGTGCAAAGCTCAGCTAGGCAGAAAAGATGATGGTGCAAAAGGATCACCTAAAAAATCACTTTTCTGACACAGGGACTAGTGGTGAAAGCCCTGGGTCCAGTCCCTGGAGCAGATGCTCTGTCACGTTTCTCAATTCACCGAATCACAGAATCACTGGGTTGGAAGAGACCCTCACGATCATCGAGTCCAACCCAGCCCTAAGACCTCAACTACACTGTGACATGGAGTGCCACATCCAGTCTTTTTTTAAACACATCCAGGGACGGTGACTCCACCACCTCCCTGGGCAGGCCATGCCAGAACTTTATCACTCTTTCCATGAAAAACTTTTTCCTGACATCCAACCTATATTTCCCTTGATGCAGCTTGAGACTGTGTCCTCTGGTTCTGTCAGTGCTGCCTGGAGAAAGAGACCAACCCCGCCTGACTACAGCCACCTTTCAGAGAGTTGTAGAGTGATAAGGTCACCTCTGAGTCTCCTTTTCTCCAGGCTGAACACCCCCAGCTCCCCTCAGTGGTTCCTCACAGGGTTTGTGTTCCCAGCCCCTCACCAGCCTCGTTGCCTCCTCTGGATGCGCTCGAGCGTCTCAATGTCCTTCCCGAACTGAGGGGACAGAGCTGGACACAGCACTCCAGGTGTGCCCTCACCAGTGCCAAGTACAGGGGAAGAATGACCTCCCTGCTCCTGCTGGCCACACTGTTCCTGATACAGTCCAGGAGCCATTGGCCTTCTTGGCCACCAGGGCACACTGCTGGCTCATGTTCAGCTGGCTGTTGACCAGTGCCCCCAGGTCCTTTTCAGCCTGGGCACTGTCCAGCCACATCGTCCCCAGCCCGTAACGCTGCAGGGGGTTGTTGTGGCCAAAATGCAGGATGGGACTTATTAAACTTCATCCTATTGGACTCTGCCCATCCATACAACCATTCCAGATGTCCCTGCAGAGCCCTCCTACCTTCCAACAGATCGACACATACTCCCAGCTTAGTGTCATCTGCAGATTTACTAATGAGAGACTCAATCCCCTCATCCATGCCATCAATAAAAATATTGAACAGAGCTGGCCCCAGCACAGAGCCCTGGGGGCACCACTGGTGCCTGGCTGCCAGCTGGGTGCAGCACCGCTCACCAGCACTCTCTGGGCCGGCCATCCAGCCAGTTCTTAAGGCTCCTCCAAGTAAATAAGAACCTGCAATGATCAACCAGGCTTAGAGCTTGATGAAAAGACATCACAAAAAGTTTCATAAAAGAATCCCAAAAGGTTTCTTAAGGTCTGCGATCTACCTGTTAAACTTTATAGAGATGCATCATTAAAGCACCCAGCTGTGGTTGGACCTGCTGCTCTCAGAGGGATTGTTCACCATGTGAATCTGTGACTCCACCTCTGCAACAAAAGCCTGAATGAGAACTTGCCAGTACCAACCTGGTGAGCTTCTGGGAGCTGCTGGGAAGAGAGACAGCTAGGGGACGTGGAGCTCAGCTCCACTGTGGACACTTGTCCAGAGGTTGAGGAGTTATTTGGACAAAAAACTCAAAAGCCCACCAGGGCTGCATGTATGTAGGAGAGCAGGGTGAGCCCAGCCATGCAGACGGACTTGGTTCAAGAGTTATCACTCAGCAAGATTATGCTCCAAAGCATAATCAACCCAAAAAAGAGAAAACCTCAAGTCTTCAGATGGTCAGTGCTAAAGTGTGAGGTATTTCTCTTGTGCCACAATGGTATTTAATAGAAGCACAAATGTTTACCTCAAGATTGCCTTTAAAACCAAAGGTATTTATGCACTCTGGAAAACAAACCAGAGAATGAGCAATGCAATTAACTCCATTTACTGAGTAGAGAGGAAGCTTGCCAGGCCTGCCTGAGAAATCCATAAGTGTAATGGGAATTAGCAGCAGTCACCTAATAGAAATAGGTAGCAGCTAATGAATAATCTCATCCATGCATTTAGTACTTCTTTCCATTTTAAAACTGTCTATGAGCATATTATTTACTGTCAAATAACTTCTAGAGCTATTTCTTGAAAGTTTTTGCATGCGAAACACGTTAGTCAGGGGTGCATAGTCCTTGGAATTATTTTTTGTATGCGCTAAAAAAACAAGCTCAAAATTTTCCCAGAAACAAAGAAGTTGAATTACTTCATTAGAATGTCCCAGTTTGTTGAATGTTCACACCTCACTGACTATTTTCACAAAGCAAACAGAGCAGACAGGAGCTCCCACAACGAAAACCTCTTGAGCAAGGGTTGTTTATGCACCTCCCTCTGTTGCTCTGGAGACCACTCCTTTCACTGCTTGGCCCATCCAGAAGCAGATTAACGTGGCAAACAAAGCCCTTTCACCTTCCTGGGGCCAAGACTGATGGAGGAATTCTGGGGCAGCATGAGAATAGCCAGGCAGTGCTGCTAAAATATTGTCCCATCTGGACACCTATAATCCAAATATATTTGTAGAGGATGCTGAAAGTATGGCTGAGTTTGATGGATTTAACGTATCAAGTATCAAAAGTAAAGATGAAAACCTTCCTTGCATGCACCTGACATAACCTCTGGATATGCAAATGGCTGCTTAATACTCCAACTCCTTATGTGCTCTAAACACAGACATTTTAACTGTAGGTCTTACCATTTCCAGTTCCCAGTTTATGTCAATATGTAAGTAGAAGTAAAAGTAGATTTATAATTGAAGCAAAATAAATATTGCAAGCCTGAGAGATCAGAGATGTAAATGCATAAAGTATTGAATTGCAGAGACACAGATGTGCTCCTGGGGTTTGCAATCCATTACTAAAAGTGGGATCAGATACAGAACAATTCAGGTAATCAGCACAGGTCAGACTTTTCCCTCCCCACTGCAACACCAACCCACTGCAGAGAGAGAGTACCTCAGACTGTGAGCAAGCAGGAGCTTTCCTGATGAAGCATTTAAGTTATGCTTCATCTCCTGCATGACCTTTGCTGTCCCCACAGGAGCTGCCAGTGACATCCAAAGCGCATTCAGATATTCAATGAACACTGCAGTTTTGGACACACAAGGCGCTCCTCCCCTGCCCTCCCAGTGCAAGGCAGGCTCAGCAGATCCTCCCTCTGGCTAAAGAGCCCGTTTATGCTCCCCACTGTCACGCCTGGAGGTGTCCTTCAGCCCCACCTAGCCCCAGCCTCCCTTAGGAAATGACATTAATGTTTCCTTATCCCTCGTATTTTTGGTGCCTTCACAACTGGCAGCGATGTGCACCTCGGAATGTCTGGAAGGAGAAATCCTTGTGGCTGCCCCACAAGGATCGCAGCTCAGGAGTTTAACGCTGTCTGAGTGCCTCCACCTCAATGAGCTGCAGTCGGAGCAAGTGAAGGCTTTCCCACCTCACTATAAATCGCACCCTCACCTGCTCACACACACACATCAAGCAACAATGCTGGCAAATTCCTGACAAGTTGTTACTGGAGCATTCAAGAAACAGTAAGAGTGACTTAGGAGGAAGATTTTTTAAACGCAGAATCACAGAAAGGTTTGGGTTGAAAGGAGCCTTTAACACCACGGGCAGTGAATCAAATCACTGATTGCTGGTGTGTCTCCAGAATAAAGGTTAGAGAGACCAAGCACACTTAATGGATTTTTTTACACATATTCTAAAATCTTTCAGGACTGACCTCAACAAAACTCAATCAATAGGAAATAGAAAACCCACATTTTCCAGGATTTCCTTCTCAAAATAGCCAAAGTTATTATTTCTAGTTCATTCACTTATCTGCTTGGCAGTCTAGCAACAATTTAAGCAGCCTAGTAAAAACCTCCAATAGAGGACATACAAATTTTAAGTCTGGGGATTAAATTCTCATCTTGCAGAAGGTGCTAAGTGAAAATTTCTTGTGCACGCACAGAGAAAAATTGAAAAGGTTTTCTCTTATGTACCATTTTATTTCAGAACTTCCAGAAATTTAGTATCTTTTTAGAGAAAAACTCCCTCAAAACATCCACTTTTGGAAGAAGCAGAAACACCTTACAGTGTTCCAAACATTACATATTGCCTTCTTCTGTGTTTGTTGAAATACACTGCTTTTGAGTTTGTTAGGACAAGGATGCTACACTTTGTGGCTGGCAAATCACATCTTTTGTCACCCAGCTCTTGGCAATCAGAAACTATTGTGAAAGAAAAATTATTGAGAAAAAAAAGCAATTTGTCCCTCAGATTTGGCCCCAAAAGTCATCCAGCTTCATTTAGGCACAGTAAGAAATCCCAGTACATCTCCAAAGTCTCCATTAAATTTACTCCTGTATTAAAGTGAACATAAGTATTTTCAATAATATTTTATTAGGAATAGAAATCTAAGTATTTCTTCCTTTTATAGTCCTCTATGGCTTGCATTTCAAGTCTTTCTTCCTTTTATAGTCCTCCATGGCATATGAATGAATACTAGTGGAATGCAAATCCCCACAATGCTGAATTACTGGTGTGCTTTGTATATGATGGAAAACAGGACACAAAGAAAGTTTCACAAAATGTTGACCAGAAACCAACTTTTGTGTTTAATCAGAGGGACCACACAGAGGGAAGTCCAACCTTTTCCTCACACTTACCCATGGGGCAAGGTGCTACAGCCAGTGGAAAAAAGCTAACAGGGTAAAAGCAGAGCTCTCCTGACATGGAAAAGAGGTGAGAATAGGACTAAATGTTCTGCTACAGTAAAGAATTTGGAGCAGAATAATCTAAGACACTCTTGAAGACGGCAGGTCGAATAAGCAGGAAGGTTTGGGGTGGTGGTTGTGGAACTCAGCCCATAAGTACTACCCGGAGTCAGCACTGCAGAACCAGAGGGCTCCTGAGAAATTCCCCGTTCCCAGGGAGAGCTGAAGAGTTGTGTAGCACACAAGGAGGTCCTAGAATACAGACTTGGCCTCTGTGGTTTGAGGTGTTGCTCATTTTGTCTCCAGCAGGTGTGGAGACCTCACAGCAGGGAGAGGGACTGAATCCTACAAGAGAGAAGTCTGTGAAACTGCTGGAGCCACTGTGGGCACCTCATAAAGCCAGAGGTCTGTGAGCACTGCCTCGGAGAATGGAGGGTTTCTCTTATCCTTAGAAAGCGATGTCCTCAGGGCTGTCCCTGTGCTTTGATCACCCTCTGTGTCAGGTGTAAGGGACCTCCCTGATCTTTGCTCACACAGGTGGGGCATGAAGAGCTCTGCACTCCCCAAAACGTAGCTACAAAATAGGGCAGAATTGGAACACTGCATTTAACATCCCCTTGTGTCAGTGCCTCTTCTTCTGGGAGCTGGAGAGCTCCAGGGTCGGTTAATTCAGGGCACAAAATCCAAATTAGCATCTCAATGTCAGGAACATCCAAAACTGTTGCTCAGTCCAGTAGTCAAAATTAATTAAAATATCCATGGTTTGAACAGTTCCACAGCTCCAAATTTTATAAATGCAACAGCACAAGAAAAAATTCCCTGAGCTTCAACCCTAGTTGAGGCACCAGAACAAGGCAGCACAACCATGCAGATGTGTTTTAGAAAAATTTCCATGGCCTCTGCCTCTCCGGGTTTTTTCATCTCCTGCTTCTTTTATATTACACACTGCCCAGGCTCCCCAGGGAATGGGCACAGCCCCGAGGCTGCCAGAGCTCCAGGAGCTCTCAGGGATGCCCAGGGTGGGATTGTTGGTGTGTCTGTGCAGGGCCAGGGCTTGGATTGGGGGATCCTGTGGGTCCCTTCCAGCTCAGCCTATTCTGTGATTCTGTGACTCTATGAAAATACTGAAGGGTTAAGTAGGTCTCATTTTTACATTAAAAATGCATCCGATTCCCTGTTCTGTCTTCCCTTTAACCTTCAGTATTTGTTTTATTTTAAGCACATTGCTCAGTGATCACAGGTTGATGGATGTCATCTACTGTAAGTTTGTCAAAACCATGAGCCAGATTTTTTTGTAAGTCATCAATTTCCCACTGACTTCGGGGAAGATAAGTGGATTTGGCGTCAGCACAGGGCGAGGTTTCCCATCGGCTCTGTGACCTCGGTGTGAGCACAGGTGAGCACACGGGCACACAAAACTCCAGAGCAATGATCACTTATGACAGGCTCCTGACATGACATTTAGGCACCTAATTAAGGCTCCTCGTTCACAAAAGTGCTCAGCAGTCTCTGAGTTGTCCGAAGTTCAACTTCACGCCCCTATTTTTAATCTGAATTCAGCCGTCCAGTCTGATTGTGCTGATAAGTACAACAGATTGTTTCTAATGAGAGGGCTGGAATGATGCTGTAATTAATGACAAGCCCTGTGCAGGGGAGAAGAGGCTACTGTGAAGTCCCCGGTGCAGAGCAGCAGCCAGGGAACTCTGACCTCCAGAGCTAGCCTAACCCAAACATTAAATGCAAATATGCACAGAAACAGAACAGCACAAAAAATTATGTATCTTAAAGTCATCTCACAACTGTTCGAATTTATTTCAGATCTCCCTCATAACTGGGACATGAATCCATTTTGTTTTTAAAAATCCTTCCCCTGATAGCATATAATTTTCCCTTTAAAAATCCAAAGAAGCCCCAAAGCAAACAAGACCTCACAATGTACTACTTAACACCGTGTGACAAGAGTCTAAAGACCACAGGACCTACATCCTCCTCCCTGTAGGGAATTTGTGGGCACTGTCTGCCCTGCTCAATTTTACTGAGCATTACACAATCCCAAACACTGGTTTTTTGGATCACTTAATGGATTAAAATCTGTCAGCCTTTAGCCAAAAAAAAAAAAAAAAAAAAAAAAAAAAA
>VXBC01000497.1:78329-87967 GCA_013399945.1 Ploceus nigricollis | reverse complement strand
AAAAAAAAAAAAAAAAGGAAGAAAAGCGAAAGAAAAGAAAAGGAGTCAAGTGACACATTAGAAGCACTATATTGTTGCTAAGTACTTACAGCAGGTTCACTCTGACAATCTGTCACAACGTAATGGGATGTTCTGTCACAGATGAATCACCTAACGCCCTCCTTACAAAAGGGAAGCACTGAATTCGAAGTAACATGACAAGCCATGATTTGCCTCAATCCTCCCAAACATGCTGAGGTGGAATGCAGAAGAGAAAGCCAAGAAGGAAGAGATGAAAGTTTAAGGCAACAACGAAGTGTTTCAAGACAGCACGTGTTTTTCTCCACCGTGCTTGATGGACATGGCATGACTAAATGGCTAAATATGAGGTTAATTAAAAACAAACAGTTCATTTTTTAAAAGTGTGTTATTGACCAAAAATATTATTTTCTCAGGAGCTTGTTACACGAGCGTTATTGACTTGACTGAGCATTATTAGCATGTCAATCACTTCCAGGCTATTTTTATAACCTTGTGCATGTTGTTTTATTGCAACATATACAGATAGAAAAGTAGATGCACACTGTAAAGAGCACTGGAATTCATAATCTCTACCAAAAATATCTGTTTTGTAGTGTCTGGGGCCACGAGCAGGCTACAGGAGGGTTTTTTCCGCTGGAGCAGACACAGGAACTGGATAATCACCTCTTTTAGCATTGTTGGGCTGCTCCCTTGCCCTCCCACAGCCAAGGCTGCTCAGTCCCCATCCCAAAGCTGTGGGCACTGCCTCACCTGCCCTGCCCCAAGCTGACTGTGGGCAGAGCACAGGGATCCCAGGGCTGCACACTGATATATGGAGAGGAAAGGGAAGTGCCCCCAGCTGCAGCAGCAGAGGTGCCAGCAGGGCCAGGGAAGTTTCTCCAGAGTCACCCACAGGCAGCGCAGAGAGAGGTCTTGGACCCTTCCTCTGTCACCCAGAGATGAACCCAGGGCTGAGTCTGCCCACAGCAGGCTGAGAGAAGTGGTGTGAAGGAACACTGGGGACTCCAGCTAGTCCCAGTCCCTGCCTGGATAAGATACAAAGAGCAGAAATACCCCAAACCAGCCTGTTTTCTGTGTACAGTACAAATGGATGCTGGTAATGGTGACTGCACAAAACTTGTATTTTCATTATTTATTATTTGGAAGACAAGAAGGTAGCAAATGTCTGCACCTTAGGCAGGAAAAGTCCTACATCAGTTTCCAGGGCTGCCTGAACCCATTCAAAGGACCTCAGCAGTGTTGTTCCTTTTCACTTTTACTGAAGGAAATTAGCTGTATTTTGTTCTTTACTTGAGGCAGTCAAAAAAATCACTGTCAGATTCAAAGTGCTGTGAAGAGCTGAAACACTGAGAAGCACCAGCCAACCCAAGGTCTTTTTGTAAAGTGACACCCATCCATTACAATGCCCGCTGGGCATTCACTGGCTCCAGCAGAAAAAAAAAGGGAGATGCAAGCAACAGGACTGTTTTCAATTTCAACATTGTCTCTTGGCAGTCTTTTGTCTGCCATGGAAAGGAATAAACCACAGCAAGCTGACAGTTCCTTGAAACTTAGCATCATGTGGGACAGTAAATAAAGAAATCAGACAAATTATTTCCTTTTATGAAAACATCTAACCAAGAGATTTGTCAAGCCACCACCATGGTCACAAAGCTCTTGTTTCCTTATGGCTCTGCATGAAGTTCAAACATCCTGTGCAGCTCCAATATTTATTTGTGTCATGAAGCAAAACTTAAATATTCCTTTTATTTTAACTCTTTTTTCAGAGCTCAGTCTGAACAAGGTTAGAACTGTTCCTAAAAACAAAACCGAAGGAGAAATATAAAAGGATCCTGAAAAAAAAAATCCTTAAAACTACCAGTCTATAAGAAAAAAATAGATTTGTTACCTGAAACCTTTACTTCAGCAGGTTTGTATCAGTGAATCTTCATAAAACCTTTCAAGTGAATGGGCTGTATTAGTCAAAACAGATATACAATCCAATTAATTTGTGGAATATTTTAAATTTAAGGAACTTTCTATAAGTCATTTCCTGGGCTGCTTCCATCATAAACCCAGTAAGTCTCATGCTGTAAATATGTCTGAACTACAGGATGTTTTTACATTAATAAAGGGGAATTTTCCCCCTTTTTTTAATGTAAGGACATCCTGTAGTTCAGACATATTTACAGTATGAGACTGTTCTTACATTAAAAAAAGGGGCAAGTCCAAACTACAAATGAAAACATTAACAGATGACCTGATACAAGACAAGCACTGGACAGTCATGTCTTTGGACATGCCAAGGGAAATAAAAAGACTAAAAAAATTATAATGATTTTCATTGAAAACGAAATACATTTGATTTTATGTGAGGATGATATTTCCAATTTTATTCTCTGCTTCTATATCAAAGCTAAGGTCACAAAATTCTCTATGCAGATAAAAGCTGTGCAGTCATCACAAACAGCTGCTGGATATGGGGTCTGAAAAGGCCTCAACTCCGTGGCTCAAGATTTTCTGTTGTCACCAACAACCCATAAAATCACATCCCCTTGTCCTGATATCAAAACTGGATTTCTGCAAAGAGAAAATACAGGAAAGGGGAAAAAAATTCACGCCATTTAAAAGTAAACACCTTTGAAATGGCATTTGTGATGCCCATCAGGGTAGAGTACATATGCAAAAAAGACAGAAATAGAATTCAGAGGAAATACACAGGCATACATCCATTTGTGCATGTATTTTCCTGCTGGGTTTATACAATTGCTGCAATGGAATGAAATGAACTTGAGGATCCAAGCTCTGCTATATTAAAAAAAAAACCAAAAAACTGCAATTCATATTTCTGCAGCCATTTCTAAGGTATCACTTTTTCATCATAAGCTTTCAGCAGCTGTGACTCATAAACCATAAACAGTACCAAGAAATTCTCAATGACATATGATTTATGATGCAATTGTATCTCTCTCTATAAAAACAATCTTCCTTTACATATAACTTCAATGTGTTGGACACAGCAAGCACCAGCCTTACGTGAAAGGAAATCAGCGATGCAGCTAAAACACCTGGCCGCAAACTCCAGCTGAACTGGCAGGTCCTCTTTAATGCCCTAATTAATTATTTAATATGGAATTTGAATGATACTGAACTGCCTGCATCACCTTGAGGACAAAGGCTCTGATTTAAACAGCTTACACTTTTTTTTTGTGATACTGAGACACAATATTCCAGGTTTACACTATGTGTCTGTCCATATTACATTCCAGAAGTATTTTCTTAATGGAATATTTTTAAACTGAAGCACATATATTGGCTGTTGACATTATTCCACATTTCCCCAAGAAAGTAAAAAACAGAGCAAAAGCAGTTTTAACAACCTGCATCAAAGTTCCTTGGGAAGCTCCTCTGGGAATCCAGTGGGAAAAGGCTACTGTGGTGTTCCAAGTCTCAGATTATATCCAGGTAGGAATGCTTGGTTCCTCCCCCTGGGTGGAACTTCTCCCAGTGGGATGCTGGAATTTTCTCAGCCATGCAGGGACACTCACTGGCCCATGAACAGAAGAGATCTCCTGGAGGGAGGATTGGTTGTGGGAGAGATAGAGAAAACTGCCCCACCTGGTTTTAACAGGTGGCCCATTAACAGAAGATAACTGCCCCACCTCTAACAGGTGGCAATAGAACCCACCCCCCCGGCCACATCCTGCATTTGCAACCGAAGACATACGGGCTTCACTTCACTGTAATATAAACAAGCGCTAAATGTAATGTGCATTTCACAGGAAAATGGTCATGTGGGAGTACAAAACTTTTTTTTTAAAGGCTTTTATGTATTGAAAAATTTGCTGTATTTAAAGCATGCTCGCAGTATAGAATATCATATGAAATTTGAAATTATATTCTTTTGCGTACTTAAATGTTGGCCTAGAACACCTGCAAATAAGTGCCTGTGAAAGCCCCCAGATTCCAACAGGCTACACTTTATTTGCCATAAGAGAAACTCAGTTCTGTTTTATGCAATTTGTTTTATTGAATTTGTTATATAATATAGTAGATCCCTGTGTTTTATAGTAACTAAGAAAACTGCAAGAGGTGGGGAAAGACTTGGCAAACTGTGACACAGAGTAGTAAACCACTGTTTCCTACCTCCTATAATAGGAAAAAATAGGAATAAGAAAAAAATTGGATCAAATTAAATTAGTGAGAAACAGGTGAAAGACAAAGAGAAAGCAGCAGATCTTTGTGTATCAAACTGCAGAAGAGCTGTCCCTGTGCTGCTGAGTGCCAGAAGCTTGCCTGGATTCCAAAGTGACTGTCCAAATTCTTGGAGCAGAATACTCATCAAAGGGCTATTAAGCCACAAGAAACCACCTCTGGCTCAGGAAGTCTTCAAACTTTGCAGGAGGAGCAAAATTCCATAGCTGACAAGTTCCTGTGCCTTCCTTAAGGATCTGCTATTGAGCACTTCAGAAACAGGCCCCGGGGCTGAATGTGGGATTCTACAAGGGATGCACTGGGGAATCTCCACTCCAGAACAGCTTCCCTTGCACCTGATGGGGGAGGGAGCCTGGAGGACTTGGGGAATCATTGTCAGCTCCTTTGCCTAGAGAATTAACAGCTCCTCCAATTCTCTCCCAGAGTATTCACATCCAAGGAAAAGCCAGGAAATGAAGTGTAAGCTGTAGCAGTGGTGTGGAAGAGTACATGGATAAAATTGGTGATAAAGCGTTTGTTTTAAAATTTAGAAAAGTATTTATAAAACTGTCCTAGATTGCAAGGCAATATGTATTCTATGTGCCATCTGTTAGAAGAGTGGCAGTTATCTTCTGTTAATTGGGCAGTTTTCTTTATCTCTTCCACAAACCAATCCTTCCCATGGGGAGACATCTGCTGTTAATGGGCCATTGAATGTCACTGCATGGCTGATAAAAGTTACAGCATCCCATTGTGAGATGCTCTGCCCAGAGGGAGGAGCCAAGCATTCCTACCTGGATATAATCTGAGATTTTAGGGACGCCAGACTCAGCCTTTCCACCGGCTCCCAAGAGGAACAGCTGGGGTTTTCCATTGGATCTTCAGAGGAAGACTCCACCCTTCTACAGGATCACTGCTCCGACAGAACCACATCTGCCCCTCCAGGAGGACTGCAGCCATTCCAGCTTGGACTGCTACCAACACCCTGACTAAAGGGGTGTCAGGTTGTGTTCTGACTCTGTCAGGGGTTCTTCTTTTGTATTATTGCATGTATTTTGGTTTTTTTTTCCTTTTCCTAATAAATTGTATTTCTGACTTGGAGTCTCTCAATGGTTTTGCTTTCAAACCAGAACAAAAACCCTCAAGCAATAGCTGGAATAAGCTTTTAGTAGAAACAGTGAACAAAACCCTATTTTGAAGATTGGGGTTGATCATAAAAGAGGTCATGTGCACAGTTCCCTGTAAAAGCAGCAGATTGCACACAACAAGGTAAAATAGCCTTTGAAAACTTTCACTGCTAATTTGGCTCATTTGTCTGGAGCTAATCTGTCATCTCCCTTGATTTAGAAGGAGCACAAATATTACCTTGTGCTCTGTGGTGGGGCACAGGCCAAGGGCCAAGGAGAAGTAATTGCTGTGGCACAGAAATTAGGGCAGGGACACTGTGGCTTTCCATTTTGAACACACTTGTTGTAAAATACTTAGAAAGGTACATCCCTGACACTTGTCTGCTGTCCTTTTGCATCCCTCTTGTATTTTTAACACAAATAAAGCTGCACAAGTATGGCTCTAGCTTGCAAATAAGCAACTGTATAGATTAGAGCATTACTTACAAATAAGCATATCTTTCTTTGGTCTTAAAACTCAAATTCTTTCCAGGGGAAGACCGTAATTAGCATGACATGGGGGCTTTTAGCAGATGTGAAACCGGATAGATTGAGCTCTCCTATGAATAGCCTGAAACGAGGCCTGCCTTGCATGGTTTGTAGTAATGGAGAGGAAATTGAGCATTAAATACAAATCAACAATCGTTCATTTCGCTGCAGCGGGGTGGCAGAGCCAGTGAAGTCACTCTTTTCAGCACCTTGCATCCTGCTGGACTTTATTTACAGCACCGGGGCTCCATCCTCGGGAATGGCCACCTACAGGGAACTCAAACAAAGAATGATGAAGGGAGAAAGCGATCTAAGGGCCGATTTTATACACAACCATCAGACAAGTGATGTTTTCTTTGCTTGCAATTCATGGCTGGTCTTTAGATATATTCATTAAGCTATCACTCACCCAGCCTGGAACCAGGTCAGCATGGCCAGCGCCGCGAGCCAGGGTAACAGCAGATATTATTAGTTGGATACTTACTTGTACAATAAAGGAAGGCAGAAGATTTATTAGTCTTCTAATCCACAGACTGACCTGACTCTCCATTTAAAAGTTGAATAGGAAGTTGAAAATCCCCCCTAATGTTTCTGAGAGGTGTGAGGAGATGAGGAAAGCACCTGCAATGTATCATTCTGTTTAGATTGCAGCATGAAACGCTGGATTTGTTGGCTGCAGTGGTCTCTCAGTAGAGGGAACAGACAGCAACAATCAAGGAGTTCACTGCTCATTATGTGTGAAGAGAAAAATGGAATGCTATCCCCTGGAACACCAGGATGCTCTCGAGGTCAGCCGCTCTAAAAAACTGCTGTAAAAAAGAGTATCAGATTTAAGCTCTGAACAGTTCAAGTTCACACTAACGTTTGGCTACAATTCTTTGTACAATTAAAGAAAAGCTATTATCTGGATATTTAGCTGGCATCTGCAATGTACAGAGAGCAGCTCTAAGGTCCATGCCTTAACTGTAGGCGCTGTAATTACTCTGCATAGCATTTTTGTGAGAGAAAAATGCCAAAACAGGGTTAGGTTCTTGACTAATTTCATTCCCTCTATCAAAAGTTGCACCATTACCCAGGCCATCATTACAATTCTATCAATATTCAAGACACCATCAGTTTGATTCTCAAGCTGTCCCAGGAATTTGTAAAAGCAGTGGGATAACACTCTTTCCCTACAGACGGAGTCCCCTCCCCACCCCGGCCCTCCAAGGTTTGTTACACCCTTGTCCCCCTGCCAAGGACTCTGCTGCTGCCACTGTCACAAGCTCCTGTGGAGGAGACACAGCAGAAGAGACTTCAAACTAAACCGTGGCCTAAAATTCGTCCTGGGAAGAGCATGAGCCAACTCATCTCCTATTCAGCTGAATAATACGGGAGAGGAAGGGAGGTCATGCTATTCCTGAGAGGGTTTCCAGTGAACTCCAGGCTAACAAAGGCCCTAAACCCAAACTATGGCACTGTATGTGGTGTTTTTGGAAAGTGAGGTTGCTGAACCAGTGAATGAAACATTTATTCATTATGACTCAGAAAGAATGTGAATCTATGTTCAGCTACAGCACTTAAAATGTTCTGCATCATCCCCTGCAGTTTAAAAAGACTCTTATATATTATTTCAACGCTATGAACAACTGAAATTTAGCCTTAACCCATATTTTTAAACCACTGAGACGTTCTTTACTGAAGGAGGAAACTGAATAAGTCATCAAGAAACATTAATAGGTTTCAACTTAGAAATTCCCTGAGCTGTCAGAAGTACAGCAAGTCTGCAAAGACGTTCCCCAGCATCAAACACAGGGGCAATGATCCTGCTCTGCCAAAATATTGCTTGGGAGCCAAGAATCACTTGCACTTCTCTGCTCTTGGGGCTGTTGAGTTCTGATGATAATTGAATAAATGACAGCTGGGCATTGCTGAGATCCCTGGGCAGCCTCTGCCACGGACCCTTCTGCCAGCACAGAGTGGGGCTGGGAGGGGAGGCGGGACAGCTGGGGGTGTGAAATGTGCTCAGGAGGATCCACATCAGCTGCCTGTCAGCAGGGGGTAAAAGCCAAATGCTTCAGTCTTCTTGCAGCTCTAACATCCCTGGAGGAACACACAGCTTGGAGGATTTTTACAGTGTTGAGGATTTCTGAAGCATGGAGGATTTCTACCAAGACAAAACACAACCATGGTCTGACTTTTCCCTAGAAACCCATATGTGTTCCTGACACAAATGGCTTAGGATATTCCATGCAAACACTGAAAGCATCAAAGGCAGGCTGAAATGAGCACTGATCAAAGATTGCCAAAGCAACACTCAGCTCCCCTGCCCTCCTGTTCTGAATGACAGCCTTTATTGATTTTGGGAACTGCACATCTCAGAAAAACTGTGTGAGGAGGAGCTCTCATACCTTTAGACTTGGTAATAACAGCAAGTGCTGTATGAATTGAATCAAAATTATAAATTTATGAGAGCTATTGAGTGTTCAGAATGATAATGCTTAACAGGTTCTGTAATCTGAAAGGCTTCATACACTGGAAATCATCTGAGTTAATAGAATCAGATGATTTCAGGAAAAAATGCAGTCCTGTTGTGTTTCTGCTATCAGAGCACTGAGGAACCCCACTTTTAGATCAGGGAACTCACACACACAGACGCCCAGATGTGTCCATTAGCATTGGTGCTGCTGCTGCTGCCTGGTGGAGCTGAGCCCCCACCAACGCCTCCTGTCAAAGAAGACCTGATGGCTTCTTCATGGCTTTTGTGTCTAGCACACAAATCCTACTGAGGAAAAACATTTTTGATTCTCCTTTTCTAGACTGATTTAGGAAAAAAATTAAAAATACTTTGGAATGTGAGCAATAACGATCGTTACCCTCAGCACTGACACCTTGTATAATTTGAAAAATGATGTGACTTTTGGGCAAACATGAACCTGCCATAAAGAAGGTGTTCTCACATTAATTAAAAAAAATCAAGTCTACAGGCTGGGTAATGAGCCAGAAAAAGGCCTGATTTTTAAAACATGCATTACAAAGCATGAATTATGTCTGTAACTATTTGAAGGTATTTATTCCCTGTATTTTTTTAAGCCTGTAGAATCAGAGACTATCCTTAGAAAGCAAAACAACATTTATGTATTTTAAAATGCCATTCATAAACCAGCAAGTGAAATTGAATCACAGGAGAGCATTCCAAATGTCCCTTGTATATACAGTGAATGATCATTGACAAACACAAGCAGCTTTAGCAATCAGGTAGACTTTTCTGTGGACTTTCATGAGCCACAAATCCCAGCAGAGCTGGATGGGAGTTTTGCTGAATAAGGCTTCAGTGGAAATCTGAAGGCTTGTCCCTGATACAGGTGCAAAGCATGGTTTGCAGTAGAGCCCTCAATTAAGGCCTCAGAATTTGGTAAAACAGACGGAAATAACATCACTTAAAATTCCCTAGAAATACCATGAAATTCCATACCACACATTACCATACTCAAAACTTTGAGAGCCTATTTTTTTAATTTGGATGAGCTTTCAAACAACTCAGAACTAAAGTAATCTATGGTGGGCACAACAGCATGGAGGAAATACTGAAGCTGGTCTGTCATGTACCCTTCACCATAGCTGTTGAAACAGGACTTGTAGATGCATCCCAGTGGCCTGTGCCAGACCTGCTAAGGCAAGTTTTCTTAGCAAATGTTACTCAAAGTTTGTGGAAAACCAATAAAAATGGAAATGACTATTTAAAAAAGAAAATGTAATAATTTAGACTCAAAATGAACTAATTTTAGTATGAAGGGAGAAAACAAGGAA
>VXBC01000497.1:40829-75829 GCA_013399945.1 Ploceus nigricollis | reverse complement strand
ATGTCATAAATCTTCGCCGCTTTAACTTCTATTTTAAACAAAGCTTTGCTGTTAAATTTGGAGGCTTGTTTCCTTCGGGCTTTATTTTTGGCAAATTTCTTGTTATTTTGTTCAAAATCTGACACATTAATGTCCAATTAACCATCTTTGAGTGTTTTACTGACAAGGATCCCAGCAGCAATCAAATGCCTTTTTATTGTAAGGACCTCCCTGCCCCCCACCCAACCAGCTGTATCCATTATGGGAACAAGAAGTCTTTATATCTTGATGCACAAACAATAAAGGCATTACACTTGGTGGAAACAGGACATATGTCCCAACAGCTCCACAGCCTGTGCCCTCCTGGACAACTTGTTGGAAAGGTAAATGCTCACTAACTGCTCACAAAATGGGATACAGTGAAATTCCAACACAAAATTCATGGACAGTCAGTGTTTTCTTTTTTGAACAAGGAAGATCTTTTAACCTCTCCAAGTTATTTTAACATCTGTGTCCTTCTCGTGGGAGGTTGGTGAGACATGTGGGACATGACACCTGTGGTAAAACAGCCCCTACATGAAATGGCAAATTCTCTCTCAGGTCATTATGAGTGTGGTGATGGTGTCACTCTGTAAACTCCACAGGGTCACTTTTCATGAGATGAACATTACCCCTTTTTAATTAGTGATTTTACATTCTCCCAAATGTCACTTTTTTTTTTTTACCCTAGGAACTTTCAAATGTTGAAAACAAAACGATAATTTAGTCTTAAATCAGTTGTTATTTGAAAGGAAAATTAATTAATTTTTGCTTTGTGGAGCAAAGGGATGTCCCATAAATTCAGATTTTTTTTCAGGAATTCTGAATAAAATAATGAAAAAGATAAATATTTGCTTTCTGGAGGATTCACATTTCATAAAATCCACTTTGCATGCCTCTGATAACTGTGGAGTTCTAAAAGTCAATGAATTGTTACTATTCACTGTGGTTTTCTAAATACAGTTTGTAAATGCTTGACGTTCTCCCATCAATCTCCCCTGACATCACGGGACTGTCTGGAAGCCCATCTTACCTTTCCAGAGCTTCTGTTGTTATTGCAACCAAGGCACTAGGTTAAGTTTTTAAACAGTTCCTTCCTTTTCTGAATTTTGCAGCTCTTTTCAATGCCTTAACTTCAAACAAACCTGCAGGGGGATGAGCAAGTTCTGTAAAGCAGCTCAAGCTGAGGGAGAGACCCCACTCTGGGTAGCTGAGCTGAACAGAGTTCATGTCCCCAGTGACAAAACTGGAGGGTGAGAAGCCCTTTCTGCTTGCAGCAGGTTCCAAACCCGCGGTTCTGTGCACAGCGGATACACCACAGTCCATCAGCCTGACTGTACCTGTGGGGTGAAGGAAAACACTGTCATCTAGGGATTTAAACTTAACTACAGAACCACAAAATAGTCTGTATTCAAGGGACCCACAAGGACCCTCAGCTCCTGGCCATGCACAGACACCCCCAGCTCGGGCACCAAACCCCTGCAGGAGCCTCTGTCCTTTTGCACAGTTAAAGTGTCAAAGCCACCTAACTCTGCTCTGGTGGCATGGAAGGGACACAGTCCAGAGCCTGGCTCTGGTCTCCCCATGGAAACCTTCAAAGAAAGAAAAGCAGAAGGGTGTTTTGATAAGTGAAATGTTTTCATTTAACTTCAGAAAGTCATTCATTAAAAAATTAATGAAGAGCTGGCTGATCTACCCAGAGACTCTAACAATTAAGCTGGCATCAAAATTCAACTCCTGACACGTTCAGGAAAGAAAATCAAATCACAAAACTAGTGGGATTTGCCAGAAAGCCAAACAGTACTCCTCATTCTCTTATTTTAATTCCTTATTTTAATTTAATTATTTTAAATTGAAGGATTTCCTAATGAAAGGCCCTAAAAAAACCATTTTACCTTCCCAAACTGTCCCAGCAAACTGCGAGACAAAGCTGAATGCTACCCCACTGCTCCTCCCAACCATCTGTGTGCATCTTCCTTCAGATGATCCCCCAGAGCCCCACTCATCCATTCTTCTCCCTCAGCTTCAGGACATCCATGGAAAAGGCCAGAGGAAAGGCTGGTGCCTGCTGCAGCTGCAGTGTACAGAGCAGCAGGGAGGAGGATCCTCACTCTGAGAACCCGCACTGAACTCTTGTGAGGATGACATCAAATATATCAGTGTGATATTCAGGCTTCAATTTTCTGACCTTTCAGCTGCCCCATGGTCTCCCTCTCTCACTGTAGGAATGACACCACCACAAACCTTTCTCATTTTCTTCATTTGTTCTTTTAAATTTTACTGTTTTGAAATCTGGTTTGAGATCTCAAATGTATATACAAAAGATTGGATCCACCTTTACTCCTTGTCTGATCTTGATGTTTTCTAATGGTTAAGTATTTTTCCTCCACTTCTATTCTAATTTAGTAGTGGTAAACCAATGAAAGGTCCTTCTTAAAAACACCAGGATATAACCTTTAAATAACAGCACAAAAAAATGTTTAAAAAAACCCAAAACCAAAACCGTGCCTCAAGAACTCATACTCCAAAGGTTTCCAAATTAAAAATCAAACTGATATAAACATAATAAATATACCCATATCTAGACAACACTATTAAAACTACATTTGGATGAAATTAAGGCTGAAAATACTGGTTCCTAAGTACTCTTATTGCCTGGAATGAAATCAGTTCCTTCAACACTTTTGTTGGTTATGCTAATCCTTTAATATTGCTATTTATTCCAGCTGAGAAAAAAGGGCTAAGCCAGCTGTTCCAAACAACAGCATTTTAATGTTCTCAGTGTGGGCTTCATATTTTATCACCTGTTTTTTATGTTCTGTCTCAATTCATACATTGAATTATATGTCAGAGCTACTTATGGGGCAGCAATCAGTTTATACTGATTTAAGGCTGCAATAAAAACTGTACAACAGTGTGAAAAGATTTAAAATGGCAGTGATGTAGCTGTGCTCCCTTACACCTCTGCACGAGCCTGAGAAGAGCTGCAGAATCCAATGCCCAGATGTTTCTGGGACCAAACCTGAGCCCCGAGAGCTGCAGAGTTGTAGGAAAAGTTCTACTTAAAGTATCACTTGCCCATCTTAAAGTTCTAAACTATATTCTTGCTATCTTCTCTATTCTTAGAAATAATTTTACAGCTAAAAATGACACGGACAACTCTTCGGAGAAGGAAGTAGGACAGCAGGACTAAAAATGATCAAGATTATTTTTGTGGTATTGACTAACTTGGAAAAGGAAAGGGAAAAAATTAAAGTTTTTATGACACTGAACTTCCAATTTCTTCTTTAATCACAAAACAAAGGTATAGGATATCTCAATTCATAGATTTTCTTGCAGCTCATTTTTGCTCAAGGACCACATCAAGCTACAGATGAAAAATAATGGATGCTCAGAGGGAGAAGAATGGGAGATACTACTTAGCTCTTCAATGAAAAGGGAGGAGTTTGTAAAAAAATACACAATCCTGGGTAAATCCCTACCTAGTCTATTCCTTCTCACACAAGGTAGAATGTATCACTGCTGTCCAATGGCTCTCTGGTGCAAAACCTATAGGAATATGGGATTTGTAGAATCTGCCTTTGTGAGTAGAATTTGCCTAATTATATTTGATAATCTGAAGTTTCCCAGATTTCTCAGATGAAGTGTATGAAATACAACAAGTGACCATTAGGCAGCAGACAACAGTTCTAAGCATGTGCAATTGTTTTCTGGATGCTTTGCAAGTTATGAGGACTTTCATTTCAAATGTAAGTATGTTTAGCTGTTTACACTTTAAAAAAAAAAAGTGTTGAGGCAGCAAAGAGAATGGAAGTTCTCCAGGGGCTTCACATCCCAGCATTTAAGGCAACAATACTAAAAGATGGTTTAGAGAAAAATATTCTCATTAAGGTATAAATAAATAGTTGGCTCTTTAAATGTTTCACAATAAGTTGATTGTACATGTAGAACATAGACTGGCTTTTTTCCAGCTCTGCAGAATCCTAATCAGTGGTGTTGGAACTGTGTATTTGTATAAGTGATTAGACAGTTACAGTGATCCACACAGAGTTAGGAAACAGTGCAGATGATTACTGATTATGGAAACGTTTACAGAATCTAAATGAAGTGACCCACAGAGTTCCCTGGTATCCCCTTACCCAAGAGCATTGCCAAACATCCCCACACAGCAGCCAACGTCACCCCTTGGCTGCCCAAGGAAACTGCTGCTATTTCAAATTGCTTCTAAAGCATTTCTAAAGTTTCTTTGAGGTCTTTTTCAGAATTTGCTCTGGTATCAAATTTTCTTACAATCATGACCACTTCTGTAAACAAATTTTCCCGTTCTCAGAGCATTTTGTCTTGAATTTAGACTTCAGAGATGAGCGAGGCAGAGGGTCCACGCCAGCACTGAGAGCTGTGGGCACAGAAGGGCTTTGTGCTCTCCAGTTCCACCTCTCCCCTTCAAATCAGGGCTGGGGACACAGAACCCGGCTAATCCAGCACTCTCCTTAATTTCTTGTGTAAATTGAGGGTGATCAGTGGGAGAAGCCTCACTTCTGAAATGGCCAGGGTAAAGCTCCACAGAGCGTAGAGCTTTTGGCTGTGCTCTCCTTGGCAGGAAGCTGTTACTGCTCAGGGTTCCCTGACAATCAGACCTGCCCCTTGTTTCCTCTTTTAAAGACAGCACCATGTGATTGTTCCTATTCCTGCTGATTTATGACACTTATTTTGCAGAGTTCCATACCAGTCAAGAAACACAGTGAGACCCAGCCTAGCTTATTCACAGCTCCTGAGCAGCCACATTTTATATTGATGTGATTGAATGCAACAAAAATGAGACTGAGGAGGAATTTGGCGTCTGACTCAAGCCACCATTGAAATGCAGCCTCCACCAAAATTTCATTTCCAGGCATTTTCAGTTCCTGAGTTTTGGTTCTGGCCCATTTCCAGCAGGACCATAGATCTGGCAAAGATTTTCAAAATCAGCATAGCCAAGAACCCAAGTTATTAGTCTTTCAAACGATCAAATAACACCCAGCCCCCACAAACATTCTGTGTGGGGAAAGAAAAAAAAAACAGCATTCCATACTGATCTTCAAAATTATACTCATAACATCTGACATGTTCTTCTAAATAAAATGATACACTTCAGAGGGAGATATAACTATAAAAACGAACACCACACTTTCTTTCTCTTTTCTGCCCTGGAAAGAAAGTGTACTTGATGGATACAAGTAATTTATCCAACCCCCAAATTAATTAATATTTAACCAGCATATCTACTTTGAGCAAGAAATTGATCAGCAAACTGGTGTATCATGACTCTGGAGGAGAATCAACATTTTACAGCCACAGAAAATCAGGTGATGACCAGGGAGTTCAATGGAATCCCTTCGATTGCCTGCAACAAGCTCCCAGTGTAAAATCACATTACTAGAAATTGTCTGTTCTACAGAGTGGTTAAAAAAACCAAGAGGACACCAGCATAATTTTTTAGGGCTCACTGAAGCAGACTCAGAATGTTGAGGGCTTTCCCTCCCCTCCTCCAGTAATTGCTATTTAAAGATCATTTGAATGACCTTCTAGTACATCTTAGCCATCTTTTTATTTACTTGTCTGGTAAAACCCAATCCTTCATCAGGCCAAATAGTCAAAGAGATGGAAAATTTAAACCTTTCCAGCTCCTGAAGGAAAGTTTCTCCCAACAGCTGTCTTGCTTTATGAAAGCATGAAGTCAGTACATCCAATCTCATGCTATCAATCACGCCGGCTGACGTTTTCTGCAAACTGTGTCCACAAGACAAACGGGGAAGGAGAACCTAAAAGGAACAACAAATTGCCAAAAAGCAGATGGAATTATGTGCTCTTGTTTATAGTTGGCTGTTCAAATGAGCCCGGTCTAAATGCCTTCCCCCTCAGAATTATAGCACTAAGAAGTCATTTGCATCACCGCTGAAAACACCTGACACTCGTATTAAGAAATATTGGGTTTAATTACAGTCCATTAAAATGTGGAAATGTCTTCAGTGTAGGATTAATGATTTAAGTGAACTGTCAGCTTTCAGAGTATTTTTAGGCCCTCCTCCTCCAGATGCAAACATCCTCTTGCTCCCCTCCCGCCCTGAACTTTTGCAAAAAAGGTCTGCCACATGTTTCTCATCTCCTGGCTTTAGGTAAGTAGCATTTAAAATGACTCTGGACATCTAGCATCTATGATTTGTGACTTTCAGAAGATTGTTTGTGTACACAAAGGGATGTTAAATTGTTGTTTTGACTTTAAATAATTTTCATTTCCTCTTAGGGTGAATATTTTCTGCACATACCAAAACAGGATTTGGGGTTTGTCAGTTCTTATATATGCACAAGCATGAAGTTCCAGGCTGCGTGGAAGGCACTGACCGCTGGTACTCCCTCTCTGGATTTCCCTTCCATACACAGCTAACTTTGGCCCCAGCCAGAACCTGCAGTTGGATTTCAGTTGCTCTGGCATGTAAGTCTGCAGGCATGGACATAGGGGAAGAGCTGTTGGTGCTGACAGTCCTGAAGTAACAGGAAAGAAATATTCATAGTCTTGGATTCAGTGCTTTGGATACTGTAAATGTAAATATAAATGTTTTTCTTATCTGGGAAAAAAAGATCTGCTTCTTGGGTGAAACTAAACAATTGCAAGACATCCTAGGATACAACCATGGAGCTCCCAGCGTCCAGGGAGGGAGGGCTGGATTAAAACTGACAGCATTTGAACTGAAAACCTGTTCTGGAATTTGTCCCAGCAAGAACCACCAGTGCCACGACTTCTCTGAAGCTGTTGGGTTCTGGCCCCACACTGAGCACTGAAGTCCTGCTGGATCCAGTCTCCATGGAATAATCCTGATCCCTGTCCCATCCCAGGAGCATCCAACCAAGATTTGCAGTCTTTGCTGTCTGGCTCCCTACTCACAGCTTACTAAGGGTTTACCACGATGAACTGGGGCAGGTGAGGGTAGCCCAACAACCAAAGTGTGAAAATGGATCCTCTCCTGAGCAGCATCCTCTGTCTGGAGAGCACTGCCCGCTGCTCTGCCCTGCACACTGGCTTTCCAGATCCTGTATTTATTCATCATTGCCCTCTCTTTCCTTTCACAGCCCAAGAACCAGGAAATTCAGAATTGTCCAGACATATAAATCTGGCTGGGTCAGCTCTGGAGCTCATAGATGTGAGTGTGGACAGTGTGTAAACACAGGTGCCATGGCAGTGGCCTCCCAGACCAGTCAATCAAAACCAAAACAAAATCCACCCTGAAGCTGAAACTGTATTTACCAAGGAAATGAAAGAAAAATTAGACATAACATTCAAGCTCGAAAAAATATCAAAACCTTCAGTTTCACTATGCAGCAATTTGGTCACGATTCTCATGTCATGTGTGACTGTAAGGGAAATTACCAGAAAGTCAGACGATGTCTACAGTGTCAAAGGCCAAAAAAGTATAAATATTGTACATGAAGCTTGAGGTTTTCAAAGACTAAAGCTGTGCCTTAAAATCTGCAGGTAATTGTATATTCACACTTGTGTATTTGTCATTTAACTCTTACAGAAATTGACACTTTACATTTTAAGGAAAATATTAAAAACCTCTAATTATAGCCTCTGTATATCAAAAAATGTCCCATCATTTCCAGGTGTCTTTTCTTATATTATTTTTCCCACTGCTTCCACAGATAGCCATTAAAAATATCTTAATTTTCCAATATCTGTTATTGAAAATAGGTCTGGAATACTCTCAGCCTGCACCTGTGCACATTATTTATGTCATGTTCTGGATCATTAGCATGCAGTTACTAAAAATGCAGTTCACAGGCCAGGCTTGACTGCACCTCTAACACCTCTGCTTGTCATTTTCCACACTCCTCTATAAACACAAGGCCCAGTGTTTGGTGGGCTTTAGGACATCTTTTAGAACATTGTACTTGAGCATTTTCTGGAAAGGCTGTGTTTATGAGCAGCTGGTGTCTGCAGAAAGGTAAAGTGCAATTAAATTGAAGCTGGGTTTGAAGCACTGTCATTCTTTTGGGACAGGTGCCCGCTCAACCCTTTGCAGCATCTTTGAGCCTTTTCTTTCAAGTAGGTGGAAGTATCACAATTTACTTCAAGAATGTTTTAAAAAGCTGAAGAATTTTGAATACATATGGCCACACCTTTTTCCCATGCTGACTACTGCTGACAATGCATTAGCTTCTCAGAAACCATTTTAGTACGACCTGGACACGACTAACACCAGTTTCATGTTCCTAAAGACAAGGCAGCACCTGAAGATGGGTTGCACTCCCCGGACCCTCAGCAGTATGTCCCCTGGGTGTTGAGTATTTTCAGGTCCCTTTTTTTCACCTCTCTGCCAAGGGATTATCTCTGATTTCCATCAGTAAGAGCCATGCTCCACGGAACAGCCTGGTCTGTGGTACATGGCTGGGGGTTCAGCCAATTGTTGCAAAAGATGGATGATTTTCCCAAAAGTCAGGTGTTCAGAACAGTCAAAATTAAGACACAGAATAGTAGTAATTTTTTTTTTTTTTAAACAGGCAGCCTACACATATTCTGTCCCTACCCAAGAATCTGAACCAAGCAAGAATATCCAGAGAATATTCAGGGTTTGTGAAGATGGTAAGTGGAGTTTAAGTAGTCAGAGACCACACCTCCAATAAATGGCCATTTCCAGGGATTATATTACTTTTACAGCAGGGAAAGGAGTCCTACAGTCCTTTGTGACAGGAACTCTACAAGGCAAACAGTGTCCACCCATTTCATCCTTCTGCTGTCCAAGTTCTCAGCCCAAATCTGGGAGAGGATTAGATGCTTCCAGGTCCTTGGTTTGGAACCAGACCTCGAGGTCCAGCACATGGAAGTGTCACTGGGGTCCAGTGGCAGCCAGGGATTAGGTGATAGCCACGAGGACCCTGCAGGGCTGGGTCTCACCACCTGGCTCTCCATCTGCTGGTGGAGAGATCCACAGCCTCGGAGCAAGGGCTGCTGGCCCTGCACAGGTTAACAGGCAGTGCCTGTGCTCCCTAAACACAACAAATCTCATGAGGATCCTTGAAAACCCTCTAAAATATCCTTTAAAGTAGGGTAGAGTGTGATTCCTACCCTAAAATCACTGTATGATGAAGGAGAGCCTGGAGAATAGGTGAAAATGTACTACCATGAAAACCAACCCAAAAAAATCCAGGCTGCTGGAGGCAGAGACTCTATCAGGAAGTTATGTGTATAATTAGGAAATACTCTGACAAGGTGTTTCCTTAGAATGCTGCTCACCTCTGTTCTTTCTCCTGGTTTGGCCTGCTGGACATGCACCTTTCTAAAAGAGTCCTATCCCTGAAGGAGATCCAACAGGACAGAAAGTGTTAAAATCAGAGAAGTCAGAGAGGTCCAGAGATAGCCAACAGGGTCTTTTAGAACTGTTGATTAGGTCTCTCCTATCCAACTTTATATTCACCAAAAAGAGTTAATTGAAGATAGAGATTGCTAGATATGCCTGAATAAAATTAATTTGTGGATCCTAGATTTAACAAATTGGTATTTTAAAAAGCAGATACATTTCTTACTGTGTTTGTTATGGCCTTATGAAGTTGAAAGCCATGGATACTTAATTGCTCTCAGCAACTCTTTTATCAGCCATGTGCCCTCCAAACCTGTATCTTTTCCCCATAAGTCTTTGCTACTGCATAAAAGCATGTGGAATAAGAAAACAAAAGAATCACAGATGTGAGATAAAATGCATGAGAAGAATGATAAGATGAACAAAATAAAAATTAATGACATGGTATTATGAGAAAATAAAAGATAAAGGCCGAAAGCAACTTTCAAGCAACATTTAAAAGTCAATAGCTGTGGAAAAGAAGAAAGCACAGGAAAAGTTCAGAAAGTGGATGTCACTGCCAGATGAACACCCAACAGGTCCAGGGAAAGAGCAATGAAAGACAGAACCAGCGCCAGTCAGCTAAGTCTTTCTGCTAACTACAAAAACCAGAGTGTAAGGTACTTAGAAAGGGAGTATTTTTGACAGGAATATTGGGCCTAATTAATGACATACTGTAATTAAACACCTTTTACAATCTGTGGAATTTATTCAGCAAGACTAAACTTCTCTGACCAAAACTATTTGTATAAAACTGATTTAAATTTTGTTGGTCTCTGAAGCCCAAGGCTGCACACAGACTGCACTCAGAGTACATTCTGGGAACAAAAAAATCGTGAAGGTAGAAATTTCATGAAGAAATAAGGGTGTTCACAGCCCTTGCTGCAGGAAAACTGTGCTCCCCTCCAAAGACTGAAACCATTCCTACCAGAAAAAAATACAGGTATCCTGAAACCTTCCTTTTCAGGAAGCTCACTCCTATCTCAGTAGTCCAGGTTTCAGTAAAAGGTAGCTTTGTCTGGTGTTTTTATAATTCAATTAAGAACCTACAGACTGGGCTGCGCCATGAAGAATGCAAGTCCTTTGTGCAATAAAATGTTTGTGATGTGAAGCGTGCAGAGAGTATTACACATAAACCCAGGCCTTAGATAAAATAGGAAGTTATTTTTAAGAGAAAAAGAAAAAGTTTGGCAGTTCTATTTGAAACCTCCTGGTTGCAGGAAAGAATTAGTGTCACTGCCATGGAGTCCTGTCCATCCCTCCCAGCTCCCAGTGCTGCTCTGAGGGTGTGGATTTGGGATAGGCATTTACAGCTCAGCCCTGCAAAACTCCTGTTGTTCTTCCCCCAAGGAATCTAAGGAAGGACTGAAAAGGAGATGCCAATATATCCAGCAAAAATACTGCAGTTCTATGGTGAAGTCCCCATGTGTGAAATGGGCACAGAATCACTGGCTGGAAGGGACCCTGAAACCCACACCCAGTATGGGATTGCACAAAAACAGGGGAGGATTCCACTGGCCTATGATGGAACTGTGATAAGAGACCTTATCTATGCAAAAACCTCTCCAAATTAAATCCTGTCTCCAAATTAAAAGCTGCCTTCTGTGTCCCTAGGACCGCTGGTTTTTTCCTTCAACTTAAACCCCAAATTAACTCTGAATCCCCTTTGTCTCATGAGATGCAAACACATTCACACCAGCAGCACAAGGAACGCGTTCCAGGTTCAACATCAACAGCCTCAACATCGGAGTTCCACAACTTTTACAGCCCCTGCGCTCTTTGTGGATTAACAAACTATCAGAATTATTAGACAGCATTAAAAGGTAATTGCCTTCACTTCGTAGAGTACAATTCTTCAAGCAATTATGCAAGCATAGGAAGCAATTGCTGATAACTTATTTTTACAGAAATAAGAGCCCAGATTCTCAGAAACAGCTTCCAATGTAATTGCTGTGAAGCCTGAAGAGCAAAACCAGACACTCTGTAAATACACAGATTTTACAATTTAAATAAATGGTTATTTTTTCCTTATAAAATAAAGTGTTACCTGATGCCTAAGAGTTTCAGATGGCATAAAAATTAAGCTTCAATTGCACAGAGAAAGTAACTACTTTGTACTGGTAATAGCTAAATGCAATAATGATTTGTAAATTAAACTGTGCTGTAATTGCTGTGCAGAGCTCTACAGTAAGTGAGAGTATGGCAACATCAGGCTTATAAAATGCCACTTATTGCATTGGCCTTCTTAAGAACCTGCAGCTGCTCTGAAATTAGCTCCAATCAGTTACCCCCAATCTGCACCAGCACAAAGACACTGAGAAAGTGTTACCCAGGTTTCTGGTAGTGACTTTGATCTCTATGGTGAGAGCTACTCCCACCTTCTGTCCGACCTCCTCTTTCCTTGGACAAAGGGGTGGTTCAAACTCTCTAGGAAGTCTCTCTGTTAGGAAGCCTGGAGGTTAATAAGAAAATTTTTGTGCTCTTGAACTGCCCAGTGTAGGCCCTGAGTCATACAAGGCATTCCTGTACCACAAACGCATTAATTAATGATTTTGCTGTGGCACTATAAACACTTTATAGAAGCAATTATGTCATCACAGATCTTCTGGTTTGCCTTGGTAATTTCTCCTGGTTGAGCTTATCACAGAGACTTGTCCAGCATTTCCATCCCTTGCCCAGGCCTTTTGCTTTCTCTCCATTTTCCCAGGTCTGTGCCTTACACAATCACCCTCTTTGCCTGGATCACCTTTGCTCCTCTCTTTCTGAACTTCCCTTGTTCCAACCCTGACATCACCACACTGCAGAGCTGTGAACGCTGCAGGTTCTTACAAGTTTGCTCTGCTTACACTCCCTCAGCTTCATCTGCCCATTGTTCCTTTCCTGTGTTAACTGTATGAAATTGAGCACATTTCTAAACAGACTCAAACACTGCTATAAAAACACAGTAATGCTAACTGTATTCATTTTTATTTTGAGCATGCTGAACAACTGGAAGCAAAGAATAAAAGGATGTTAAAACTAAATTACATAATGACTCAAGAATTTTAAGAAAAAAAATAGCTAGCTAGAAAATTATTACCCAGACATGGTCTAGAAAACACTGCTACTATTTTGCAAAATTACAGAGTCAGAAGCTCTAATTTACTAAACGGAATATTTTTATGTATCTTTACTTTATTAGAATAAGAACCTCATCATTGCCTTCATTTTATTCATGAAACCATTCCAGCAGAGCTTAAGTTTGGATTGTCTGGCCTAATCAATGGTAAAGTCTATAATTAGATCAGAATGCTGTCATTCAAACATACTTAATTTGGAATATATTATCGATTTAAAAGCGTAAACAATGACAGGGAAATCGCAAGCTTAATGCAGCAATTAGAGAAAGGATTTCATTAAGGGTCACCCCAGCATATGGATTCCATTTCACAGCAAATATCTGCCACAGCCACACAGAAGCCACAAGGGTGATTGTGTTCCCAGGAGGGGATGTGATTCCCCCAGCCCTGCAGGAGAAGGGCTCTGTGTAAATCCTGTCTCTGATGTCAGTGCCCGCTGAAGCCACTGCGCACCCAAGTAAGGGAAGAGGCACTTCAGGGTGGAATTTTCACCACTGCAGAAGAGGCAGCCAGCTCCTCCTGGCCCTGAAGAGCAGCACTGAGCTTCACCTGTCACCTGCCTGCCCCAGTAAGATGGGTCATTTCTACCATTTTTCCTTCTCTTCTGTTACTGACAAACAGCGGAACACCAGCCTCAAGCCACTCTGTGCAACAGCAGAACATTGGTTTGTCTGCTGCTAGAAGGGGCTGCAGGATGGCACCTGAAGTTTCATCACATTAAATGTGAAACTACATCAAGAAAATGAAAATTGGATTTAGATTACGCCCAACTGCAGTGGTTCCCTTGCACCTCAAAAAATATATGGCCTTAGAAATTTTCCGAATTCACTTTCTGAAAGATTGCCCACATGTCTGCAGGCACAACCTTCTGCTTTTTTATTATTTAAATTTTTAAAAAGGAATATGGAAGCTATAAAATTTTGTAACATACATGACTTTTTATAAATCAACTAATACCTATTTAAAAAAGGATACAGTCCCCCCAAATCAGCTGAAGCTACAACCTCTTCCAGACTTTGAAGTTACCATCTCTTCAGAATTTGCCTCGCTATGGTTTACAAACACCACTTCCTCCTATTCTAACACAGAAGAATCCATTAAAAAAATGTATTTTTTAAAATGGCATATCCATACAAATCAGTTCTAAATCTGTTGCGTTATGCATTGTAAGATTTGCAAAGCTTCCCTCCAAGACCAAGCTTCCCACCCCAGGAGAGCCACGCTCCTGACTCCAACCCAGCCCTAGAGCTTGGTTTGAGGGCATGAGAGAGCCAGACTTACTGAGGAGACCCAGAAACGCAAAATCTGGGTTGGCATTTGACATTATATGATTCCTTGAAAAAGGACCCTTTTCTCAAGATTCCTAGACCAAGGTTTAGCAATTCATTAAGAAAAAACCCAAAAAAGCCCAAGGCCACTTATCCCCGGGCTAGAGCAGCAGCTCTGAGTCTGGCCTTGCTCCTCAGTGCAGGCAGGGATTTACCTGGCGCACGGCAAGCAGGGCTGTGTGCCTGCTCCACTGGGAGCTTCCAAAATCCTCCCACACCCATTGCCCTGGGCCTGGGACCCCCTAGCTCCCATACAAGGAGAGCCTGACTGCTGAATTCCCTCTGAGCAGCACTCACATGGGTTTAGAAGAGCGCTTGCAATGCAGAGATACTGGTGGATTGGAGGCTGTGTTTCCAGGCTGTTTTGGGATTAGGAGTAAAAAAAAGTCTCAGAAACAAGCTAGAGCAACTGCTGTGTATTAAAGCAGGATGGAAAAAGTTATTCTATTGATGCCAGCTACGTTAGTCCACTAGCTAAATGATTAATGTTGATAATTCCTCTCCAGCAGACTCATTAAACCTGAACTTATTTTTCTTACAGGCCTTTGACATTTCCTACTTTCTTAATATCAGAGGTAATGACAGTGGTGTGATTATATACTTATTCCTTTCCACCTTCAAGCAGTTTTCTTTGGCAGGAGTTCCTTTTTCAGTAGAAAACCTGCACACGAGTATTCATTCTTTCCCAAAAACTGTTACAGCTCCATTAGCAGCACTGAATGGCAGTGCCTTAGAGGAATGCACAACAACCCTTCTAAAAATTAAATAGTCAAGGTATTCAGACCAGCACTGTGGAAGATATTTTCTACAGAACTGCAATTTATAATGGTAGGGGGGTCCTGTGCCCTCCCTCCACATTTCTTTTAGATCCTCTTGTCAGAAAATGTCCAAGTTAAACAAAGAAGAAATTACAGAATGAATCTGGAGCTTAGCCTTGAAGAATTAGGTTTCACTCTAATTGAGATCATACGCTGCATGTGCAGTTTTGGCACATAAGCCATATTAATCAGAAAGTCTTTAATCGTGGATAATTTCTCCTGTGTGTGCCAGATTGGGCATTATGCTGCTGGCCCAGCTTCTAAGTCTGTTTAAGAGTCCACCTTTGACTTCCCAAACACCCGCTTACAAAATTGGGGTCAACTTCCTCCTATGAAGGCATGCTGCACTGGCGCGAAAAAAATTCCCTTAATGATTAAATTGCATCTCATATGGAAATAAAAATGTGCAGATTCCGAAGGAGTGACTGTTTTGAGTGATTACAATTTGTGCTGGGAGCAGCCCTCACTCCAGCCCGTCTCTGCGAAGCGCACAGCAGATGAAAGCCAGGGGAGCTGATCCAACAGCACGGGATGAGCCCTGGTGAGTGACTGGGCACTGTTCAATCTGCTGTTAATGCACTGCTGCTGAGATCCAGAAAGGGCAGACAGGACATAAAAATGTTTCCTGTGTTCAGGACTGAGCGGGGAGGCAGAGGAACCAATGATGTGTCAGAACCTGCTGGATTTTCATCTCTTTGGGGTGGGATGAAGCTGGAAGCACTGAGCCCACAGGGAAACACTGCTCACACAGGCGAAACCTTGCTCCTGCCAGGCTGGAGCATGATTTCTGAGGCATCATGGCTTCAGTGGAGTCCTCATCATTCCAAAAACTGGGCTACATTTGGAGATCAAAATGAGCAGCACTCCTCCCACTGAGAAGAGTTATCACTCACATCATTCATGCCTTTTAATAGTCACATACCGAAAACTTAAATATCCACAGTGCATATGTACAGCTGTAAAATCTAACTTAGATTTGTCATAATGCATAAACAGTCTCTTGTAATAAATGGATCTTCCTGTAAATTTCTGGACCTGTAGGTTCAAAACGAGCTTTTGTCCCCAGTGCTCCATTTGATATTTAAGCTGGTCAACAGCATGACACCTATGAAAGATAAAAATTACTACCACAGAATTACCCTTGTTTAAGTTTTAAAATATTGAAGCAAAATCAACTACAGTATAATATATAAACCTCTAAAAAATGAAAAGAAAAAGTATTCAGAAGGGAACCCTCTTTACTTGAGCATACCACTCCCATGAAACATCTCACGTGCTGTTCTCATGTCCGTAATTTATTTCAGTTGTGACTGCTGGACTTTCCATTATAAAATTTCCAGCTTCAGACATCTCTCCCTGTTTCTGCAACTTCTCATTAAATAGCTCCAGCCTGTCCCACTCACCTTGTCTCTCCCAACACCTTCACTTCTCAAAAGCAAAATTTTTGCCTCCTTTTTCTCTCTTTACACATTATTACCCACTTTCCACATTTCATGTGAGAAGGACATTCTAAATATTATCTCTTCACCTAATTGACTCAGGGAATTTTTCTAATCTAAGTTAATGCTTCCCCCCTATGCCCATAGATGCTGTAATGTGGCTCCTTCCCCCTCTCAAACTGGGTTTATTGTATCATTTTCAAACATTTAGCACAGGGATAATCCTGCACCTTGCCAGGCTTGCTGTGCCTTTCTATAGGAGACACAGATAAATTTTTAATGAAAACACACTCTTCAGAGCAAAGAGTCAAACTTTTGGTTATATTGAAATATTTAAAATTTAAAAATTAAATATTTAAAGTGTATTTTCTTCAAACTGTATAAAATCAAAAAAATCAGTGCATAAATTTTTTCTTATCTAGGAAAAAAAAGGTTCTTCTTGCATTGCATCAGCTAATGAAAGAATGAGAATCTGCAGACTTATGGTTAAAAAAACCTGATAAATATTAAAAAATTACAATAATCAACCTTTCTATTTCTGAACTGGGTAAATTGGAACCACAGAGGAGGAAATTAAGGGCCACCTCACTAGTTATGATCCACAGAAAATGCCTCTTCATGTCTTCTCTCCAAACCAGCACTGCTTTTCCTTATCTGGGTGTCCAAGTCTCACAGGAAAAGTGAGCAACAGAGCTCATTGATGGTGAAACTGCCTGTCAGCAGCAGTTCGTGTTGCTGTTAGCAGCACTCAGCACAAACGGGGTGGAGACCTGCGAAGAGAGCAGCATGAGGAGCCTGGCCCTGCAGAGTCCCGGAGCCCTCAGAGTCCCAGGGGATGCTCTGATTTCAGAGGGAAATGCCTGCAGGCAGCTGAGCCCCCCAGGGTTTCACCCAGCAGGAGATAACAGAGAAAGCTCTGACTCACTGCAGCCCAGGGAAGCCTTGCACCCAGCTCAGCAGGGCCAGGCTATCAGTGACACAATTAGGGCAATAGATACAGCAAACACATCTCTGAAAGAATGTTCATTTCCCGGTGAGATAATGGCACCATCCACCAGCCAGAACGACTTGTTTAATCTGATGGATTGAGCATCCTTTAATCCTTCCAGCTATCCATTAAACTGTTTATTCTCAATGTAAATTGTTCCAGCCATAAATTTACACCAGCTAAACTGCCCATCATTCTGCTTTGTGCTCAGCCACAACCACAACCACAATTTCTGTATTTTCTGACACACATCTATAGATTTTCAAGGCTCGTATTGTCTAAACTTAAAATACTAAAGCAGGCCAACTGAAGGCTGCATTTTCCAGCAAGAGTATTCCAAGATTTGGGAAATACAATCTCTATGTTAAATTCATGCTTCTTAGATTGCAACCCAAATGATTGTGTTCTATAGCCTCCAAATTGCAGGAACTTAGCCAAAAAAATCTCTTTATAAATGTTTTGCATCACTCTGGGCCCCAAGCACTGTTTGTTAGAGCTAGCATGATCTCTGCCCAAATTATCTGGACAGAGTTTGCAATGCAGTCACCTTAATACCAGCATCCATTATAAGGTGAGAGAAAAAGCAAATGTGTTTCCTTAGTACAAACTGCTGGACAGTTTTCTGGACTGGGAATAGTTTTCTTGGCTTCCCCCATCCAGCCCTCCTCAGCCCACAGTTAACCTTTCCCTTTCTGGTGCACAGGGATCTTTGAGGCCCTACAGAACACACACATTTAATGTGGCCTGTGGGGCACAGGGCAAGGATGAGCTGCACACAAACCTGCAGAGCCTCCAAGCTGGTGCAGCTCCAGAAAAAGCCAGGAGCAGTCATGGAACTGGGCTCTCTGCTCCCAAATCTGACAGCTCTGTGAACAGAGGGGGAAACAGTGGCTCTTTAGCAACTGCCAGTAAACCATGGATTCATTAGTAATTTTATTCCCTATTAGTGGACATCAACTGTATCCTAAATTATCAATTCCAATTCAGGTATCCCAGACAAGGATTCACAAAGGTAGGACAAAGAAATTGAGACTTATACTAGTTTAAAACCACATGCTTCTCCTTTTTTTCCTTTATTATTTATTAATTTATTAATTCATTTTTTATTTATTAAATTATTAATTTATTGTGAAATTACATGTGACAGGTTATCTAAAGGGAGGTGGCAGTAAAGAGCCCACATTTGGTGTGGTTCTATAGATGCAGAAGTGCAGGAACTTTCCAGGAGCTGTAGTTGAATGCAAAGTTCCCATGGCAAGTTAGGCATTGGAAAGCAAGTTTAAGTGTACCTATAATGTAAATCCCTTAATCCCCAGGTAAACTAACAAGGAGGATTTGCATAGAGTAAGGATAAGATGTTTAAAAAGCCCAGCATTGAGACAGCATCTCGCAGCACCCTGGTTTTCCAGGAAACTCATTTTAGTATAACTCAGTTCATTGTAAAAACACACCATAGAATCATAGAACAATGGAATATGCTGGGTTGGAAGTGACCCCCAAGGATCCTCCAGCCCAACTCCCAGCCCTGCACAGGACACCCCAACAGTCCCACCCCGAGTATCCCTGAGTGTTGTCCAAATGCTCCTGGAGCTCCGGCAGCCTTGGGACATGACCAAGCCCTGGGGAGTCTGTTCAGTGCCCCAGCACCCTCTGGGGGAAGAACCTTTCCCTGATATCCACCCTAACTCTCCCCTGGCCCAGCTCCAGCTGTTCCCTGGGTGCTGTCCCTGTGCCAGGGAGCAGAGATTGGAGCTGCCCCTCGGCAGGAGCTGCAGCCCCTGGTGAGGTCTGACCTCAATCTTCCCTTCTCCAGCTGAGCAAACCAGGTGCCCTCAGCCACTCTTTGTAGAGCCCCTCCAGACCCTTCACCATGCTGGGTCCCTCCTTTGGATGCTCTCTAATGGCTTCTTGCATTGTGGTGTCCAAAACTGCTCCCAGCACTCGAGGCTGCGCTAGCGCAGAGCAAAGGGGGACAGTCACAAATACCAAATACAGTAAACACTGAGAGTATTGAAGTTTTATGTATCTCTCCCTCTCACAATTTGCATTTGTAATATTATTTTTAACAGATCCATGGATCGTTTACCTGGTCCAGGAGGCAGCAGTGATGAGCTGCCCCCCAGGCACCCTCCTGCCCCGGTGGGTTGGAGTTGCTTGGAGTTGCTTGGCTGGAACACAAACAAGGGAAGGGAATGAAAGGCTCTGTGCATGTGTGGGGAACAGAAAGTGATATTAATTATTAATTTTGACAAGTCTGAATACCTCAATAATGTATTATTGTAAGCTACAAGCTTTTTAAAAAGCCATTGAGGCCGAAATGAGCCGACTTTGTGGCTTGGACTCCCATTCCTCAGCACACAGCAAAATGCACTGTGACAACAAAATGTGCTGTGACAGATTTTGGCCAGTGTGGTCTTGTTTCGTACATTTAATAAAGAGCTGATAAATACAATGTTTAAAGTGAAAGGGTTGGGATCTATCAGCCAGAAAATGCTATACATTAACCATCTGTCAAGAGAGAAAAGACAGTTTAGAGTAACACTTGCACAAACTGACCCATGACCCGGCTCCCTCCCATTTCAGGACCCTTTAGTAACAGGATGCAGGTGCAGGTAACATAATTTCTGTAATAAAAGCAAATTATTTGTGCAGCCAAATTTACCACAAACCAATCCGACTCTGTTCTATGAACTACTAAGGAGGGAACTATGTCAGATTTCCACAATCTATTTAAGAGTAACTTCTGGGCTGTTTACAACAAGAATTTCAGAAGCACCCAGGGAAGCCTCTCTTTTGATACCACCTCCAACCTCAATAACAAGCACAGCTTTAAAACCCACTTTAAACATTGAAAGTGCTTCCCACCTCTGGATCCCAGAACATTTTACACCTGTTAACCAGAGAAAACCTCTCAACATTCCCACAATTATGTATTCCTGCCTTTATTAGGCAGGTTTCAGAAGAGAAGAATTCATGAACTTGAACACAAAAGAATTCTTTCTTTTGGTGCAGAGAAACTGTGGTTTTATTTGAAAGTGTCAGGGAGCTGAACGTCAAAAATGAAATAAAACACCAGAATAACAATGGACATATTTTAAAAGCAAATTTAAGGGATTATTTCCCCTATCACCCTATACAACTACAGAAAGATTAGCATATTTGATTAATCACACTTTTCATATTATAATTTCTAAAGTGACCTCAGTGAACAGGTAACAACCTTTGCATTACAGAAGGCTTGAAAGACAAAGGCCAAAACAATTTACCTGCCAATATCAGAAGATCCAAATATTTATGCACCCAAAATCCTAGTGGAATTCCCAGATTTAGGTAGGAAACAGATCATCATTTTTAAATGGTGCAAAAATTCATTATTCTCTCCAACTTTGCTGATAGTTTGTTTCAAGGGAAAAATACTTGGAGGTCTGAGTGTGGTTGCCCCAAGCTGCAGTCAGATGTCCAGGTGGGGATAACAGCACATCCACCAACCTGTGTGCACATGTAAATCCCATTTTCTGTACCTTATTTGGGGTCCAACTGAATGAAAATAGTGCAAAATGAAAAGAACAGCTGAAACTTGAGCTCCTAAGACATGCAAAGACCATTTCTTAAAGAAAATGAAAATCTCTTTCCCAGTACTTACAATGAACATTAACTCTTAAATTATCTGGAACAATAAGAAAAGCACCCAGTTCAGTACAATTACCAGAATCTCCTATTGTGGCGCTTTTCATTCAGCCTAAGTCACACACCTTACCCAGCTGTTATTTAATAAAGCCAATCTAGCTCTAAATGTCATCCTAAATCCTGTAAAGGCAAAAGGCTCAATCAGCTCCACTGATGGCCCCAATTCTGTAAAAACCATTCCTAAAACTTCATCCGCCAAGCCCTCGAGCACGTGCAAACCCCTGAGCCCTGCTGACTTCCCCAAACGTGAGAGTGTGCTTTAAAATGGGATTTCTGCCAAAGTAAAGGCTGAGATTTAACAGGAACAAAGCAACCTAAAATTTAAGCAAATGCCTAAAAATAGCTGTTTCTTTTGTGAGGAACAGTATTGTTGGCTTCTTCCTGTGTGTTCAATTAATCAAAAAAAATCCTTTTAAGCAAGGATTAAATTGCAGTTACTACCAAGAAACCCTAGCAATATACACCATTTAAATGGATTTGGGACTAAATAAACTCTCTTGCCTCCGCTTTTTTACACAAGTATGCGGCCACAAGGATGTATTTCTCACTCCCATCTGAAACATGCATTGTGAAATAGGCATGTGTTCATCTTCCCCTGGATGATACAGCATTCTGATAATGGCTCAGTCATGCTGGGGGAAACTGCTCGCTCCATAAAGTGAATGTGCTGGAATGTGATTTCTCTTTACCCTCAGCCCCTTGGCAGGTACTGGCAGCACAACAGGATCCCACTTCGGGATCTCACACAAAACAATTACAGATGGAGTGGAAAATCTCTATTGTGGAGCCCTGAAACAAAACCAGCCGTTCAGTATTATACTGGCCCTGCCAGCGCATCAGCGCCCAAAGTTCCTTAACTGGGACAATTAACGCCTGGATGGCAAATGGGGCGGTGTCTCCTGTGGTGAAAGCAATGTCACCGTGTAATGCAGTCACTTCTGCTCCTGTAGCCACCAGGAGAGGAACGGAGGGGCACAAATCCCGCTCCTGCTGAGGAGCAACAGCAGCAGCAATGTCAGGGAGCCCACCAAGCCCTGCTCCTGCTGCTCCAGCATCTGCCAGGAGCTCTCCCTGCTGGCCTGCGAGCGGATTCTGTGCTGCTTTCCAGGGGAATTCCCACACAGCCCATTCTACCATCTATGAAGTAACTGCTGCTGCATCATCAGTTCCAGGCCATCCCAAAATTCAGGGAGTCACCACCACGGCCTCCGGAGTCCCCAGTTTTTCCTCAGCCATGGCATGACTGTGAATGGGCTCTCCCAGCCACACCAAATGTGTGAATCAGCACACACAGGTCACCGGGGGGATCATCAAACCATGGCTGGAATGCAAAGAGTTACAGACAGATAACACTTCTCAACAAATATTCCATAAAGTAGGGCACTGCTCCATATTAGGCACCAACAATGGCACAGACATGGAAATGTGCAGCTCTGCTGGAAAACAGACAATTATCACCTGACCTAGGTAGAAACACCACTTGAAAGGGGGCAAGTGCTGAGTAATGACCCCACAAGAAGGAAAGCTCAGTCTAAGATTTGATGTTGTCCTTGGGAATAACACTGTAAGAAATAACTTTTTCTTCAACTGTGCTACAGAACAAGTCTCTGCTCTGCTTCCAGCGACCTTTCCAAATGCAGCCTCCTGGGGCCACCCTTCCGACTGCCAGGACAGCTGGGCAGCCAGGGGGGACAGAGCAGGTGACAGGGAGGGCAGAACCAAGTGGTGAAGCACTTGGCCCAGACCCTTGAGGAAGCTGGAGCCCCCGCAGCCTTCATGTTCTTGTTCTGCAGCCACACAGACAAATTGTCCCTCCAAGGCTGCAAATCCTGTAGCTCTCATAGGCACTGGATTCAATTAAAAAAAAAATCAAATTTAACTATTAAAAGCCAGTTTCAGTTCAATGCTAACTGCTTGCATCACCACTCCTAAGAGCTCACTGTGGCTCTCGCTGCCAGAACTTCCAAATAAACTAAGCAAACTTGCTTATAAGAGCAGGAAGAAATCAGATCTTTCCAAGCATGGAGGCTCAGCCAAATGCATCCCAGAGTCCTGTTCTGCCATGAACCAGCCCAGCGCCATCTGAGCTGAGCCTGGAGCTGGTTTCCACATTGCTTTGTTTATATTGACTGCATTTATGATGCCTCAGAAGTTGCCAGTAAAATATTTATTTAGCAGTTAAAACGTTCTGCAAATGATTTTGCTGTCCCAAAAGATAAATATTTCTTGGCATTCTGAAATGATACATGGGTGTTTTTGTTAAGGAAATTGCATGTTGATAAAATTTTCTCAGATTACACTTTGTTGTTCCTTTGTATTTGAAGTGGCCACATTAATTTTTTGTGATATTTATTGCAATTGTAAATTGCACCGAGATTAGAAACATTAAACTTACCATAAAATGAAACACATTTCAAGTATTTCCGAGTCATCTATTTAAGGGCTTGAGGACACTTTTGATCCTTCAGGTTACCAGAGTGCTCTAAACTTACAGGACAAGGATCCAACACAAACTAGAATCCCACTTTAAACTCTTGGGGAGCCTTTTCTTCTTTCCTCACCCCCTCTTTCCTTCTTTAATATACACTAATATCCAGGTCCTCTTTGGGGTGTCCCTGCACTGCAAAATTTCACCCTGATTTAAGTTTGCAGCAGATTTGAAACTTATGCAGGCTATTAAATAAAAATAGAGCACTGCCACCTTTACTGATTCCTTCTGCTTCCTTTAACCTCCCAGCAGCACTCACATCCACAATTTGAGTCGAGCTTACCAATTTAGACACCATAGGATTGTTTCTCTAGACAAGGCCAGACACTTGCAAATGAATGAAGGCTATCAGAGCTCCAGACCACCAAAACTTCCATGGAACACCGTGGTCTTGGAGCCTTCTCCCAGACACATGAGGTATCTGGAGGGGAACTGTATTGCTGTGAAAAATTTCGATTTTTCAAACACACCCTCAGTGCAGCAGCCCAGCTCATAAACACAGCTCCTGCCACTGCTCTGCTGTCCAGCAGTCTCAGTCTTGCTGGCCAGCATTCTTGTAATGAAAAAGGAGGAGTCTTCATCCTTAAACTCAGATCCTCAGTTACATCTTCCGAGAAAAATCAACCTGAACATGTCACCTGAGTGCAGTCAGAATGGATTCATGGAGAGCACAGGGTACTGCCAGACCCCCTAAGTTTATTTTTCTCAAAACAGTGCTAAACTAAGCACACAGCATGAAAAAACTCCAATGGGCTAAAATTTGCCATCTTCCTCTGCAGTTTTTTAGTGCATCATATTACCTAGGTTTAAAACAACAACAACAACAACAACAACAACAACAACAACAAAAAATTAAAAAAGTATTTGAAATTCAAATCAAATCACAACCTCCCAATTTTTAATTTTTGGAGGGAACATTTTTTGCATTTACCTATGCAAGAAACTTTTTTCCATATTTTCTCCTTTTTGATTGGTTTTCATGGGGGTTTTGTGCCATTTGACTTTAGAGAACATCTCTGAATTCACTGGAAATCACAGTGAAAACACAGGATGAAACATTAGCCATATAGGAAAAAGTTCTCATTCTTCTGTCTTCAGTCAAAATTTTTAAACAGTCCACCAACACTTTTCAGTAATGAACCCTGACATCTATGAATGCCAACTCTTAACATGTACAATTAAAAGAAATCAAAACCAGCCCTATAAATGAGCAGGGTTGCAACCACAGTCTCCATGGAGGCTTCCACCTTTCCCTCTGTACAGCACAGCTCCACTGCCAGTTCCAGAACCTCATGGAATAAAACATTCAGGCCTCTTCCATGGGAATCAAAGTAAAATTCGTCGGGTGATCAGAAAGCCTGAGAGTGCTCTGAACAAACCATTGGAGGGCAACCTGACAACATGAGCTGGCACAAGGACTGGGATTCTCTCCAAAAACACTGATACAGGGAATTTAGGTACCATGGGTGTGCATCCAGGACTCTGAGAAGGCTCTTGATGAAAGATGTGGAAGAACACCAGGCAGAAAGAAACGTGCTAGGGTCTGGTTCTAAAAGTACTGCATGTGCCTGCAAAGAATCACAGAATCACTCGATGGCTTGGGTTGGGAGGGACATAAAAAATCATCTTGTCCCACCCCCCTGCCATGGACAGGCAGGTGACTGAATCTCTTCAGCCAGAAATTAAACTCATCACGTTTTAGACCAAAGAGTGGAGTGAACCTCAGCACGGCTCAGTGGGTACCACCTCCAGGCAGGATAACATTGAGGGAATGATGGCAGAGCTCCATAAAGCGAAGATTTGCATGGGGAAAAAGAGAAGAGGCTGTTACCCTTGTGGCAACACTTGGGCTAAGTGCAACAAGTGAAATTAGCAGGTGGCAATTAGCAAAGCAAACAATGGGAAGTAGCTCTTGTTGCACAGACAACAGAACTTGTTCCCAGACAATCTGGCACCTCGACGAGGACAGCTTGGCTGAAAATGACAAACAAACATAAGAATTGCCTGCTGGAACCTAACACACATGTCCACCTGTGCCTCGGGAAATTCTCGAGCCACAGGTGATGGAAAACAGAGGATTGAAGTGAAGAAATGGGAGTGTAACCCAGACTGTAAAATCTCTGGAGTTATCTCATTATTCATCCTCTAACTGTTAAGTGGTTCATTTGTCACAGGTCAAGTCGTAAGGGTTGCACTGAGACAGAAACAAGAGGGGTCCAAATATAATTAACATATTTGTGCCAGGCCCAGCTCAAGAACTTGGGCAGTGCAGGGAAACCCCTTATTATTAGAAAAGAACAGGATGAAACCTGTATTCTCTAGAGCAACCATTATCTCCAACCCTCTTGTCTCTTTATAAAACCAGTTCATGGAAGTGTTCAGGATTAAGGTACAGCTCATTCCTGGGAGGAGAAGTTGCATCTCCCAGGTACAGCAACTTTATTTATAAAAGTCTCTGACCCTGAAAATTGTGCTTGGCCTTGGAGCTTTCACTAGCACTGAATGCAGGAACAGAATATGTATTGGGGAGAATTTGTGGACACTAAGGATACACTGACCATGAATACCAACAGTAAAAATATCATCAGGAAAAACGCACCTGGAAATTGTGAGATCTGTAAACGCAAGGTCAAAGAAGAGGATTTTTGTAGAGTGCATCTATCCAAGCCTAAGAAAACACGGTGGGATTTTTAATGTTAATAGGGCAGAAAACTCAAAGGTATACCACAGTCTTTGACCCAGTTTTGGTGCTGCCAGTTCTGGGCTCCCTGCTTATAAACACAGTATTTTCTTATCCAACCCAAACATAACTCTTCCAAATTCATGCAGGGATAACACCTCCTCTGGGGTTTGTCTCATCTAGGAGAAAACACTGTGAGGGACTGTTGAGAATCAAAAGATTTAGATACAAAGGAATACCTTTTCCTGCTATTTTTTTCCAATATCCAACAGATCACGTCTCAGTATGGTCATAGAAAGGTCTGTCAGGATGTCAGTTGCTTTTATAAATCCCTTCCTAAAAGAAACAATCATGGCAACAGCATTAGGGAGACAGGCAAGAGATAATCACAGAAATCTGTGGAAGTTTTTCCATCCAGATATTTCCTGGTCTAGCAAGAGGAGCAAAACTAACTGGAAATTCTGTGTATCAAGGCAGCTGCCAGATGCCATGCCAGCCTCTGGAGCACATTGCCCAGCATCCTTGCCAAGCTTTCCAAATCTCAGCAAACTGCATCCCTTTGGAGCCAAGTACTCCTTCCTGAGTCCTGATCACACTGAACCCATTTGCACGCTGAAAACACTAAATTCTGCTAAAATGATGTTTTCTGAAAACCATTGCAAATTCCTTGCCTTCCACCCAGAGAAGGAGCTCTCTGGGGCCTCAGGAGGAGATCTGGACTTGCAGGACTCATCCCTGAGCAGTGAGCCCTGCACAGTAGGCTCCTCCTTCAGCCTGTGCATGCTGCTCCTGCCACCTGGGAATGAAAGGGTTAAATACACGCGGCTTCCTTTCCACCCATGAGCCAGTGAAAGCTGCAGTGAAAGCTGCAGAGCACTAATGTGTGGGTTTATCTAAAGCTTCTGATGTTCTCTGTGTTTTCTTGGGGCTTGGTTTAGGATTTTTTTTCAAACTGGGCTGTATTTTCCCCTTTAAATTAATGAGAGTTAAATCCAGTTGGCTTAGCTGCAATTTGCACAGGTAATTGTAAAGCACTGGCACCTACCAACCTGTCCCCTTGCAGCATTACATGCACCACAGCTTAGCCCAAAATCTGCAAATATTTATTGGAATTCAGAAGCAAATTCGGCCATACTTGCAGCTGCTTCACAGGCACTTTCTGCAAATATTTGAACACTTGTACTTTGCTGGTACAAATCCTGGTGAATAAGGAATTTTAATTTCAAATAACCGCTGAGCTCAACATGCTCTGTTCTGTTTTACACCATGGTCTGTACACCAACACTTGCCTAGTGAGACACACCAGGAAACAAGCAGCACTCTGTGACTTCTAAAATTAACAGTATGGAATCTGAATATGAAATATTTACACACTCATTAACGTGGAAAGTTCACAGCACACCACAGAATTCAAAAAAACCCCTGTGGGACCCTTTAAACCTTACCTGTGGCAGCACTAAGCCTCAAAGAGCTGGAATGAGAGGAGGCTCTGAGTATCTGCAAGGACTGGCACAGACATCCAGCGTTTTGCACAGTCTGAACAGGCTCTGTGAGAATTTCTGTTTAATAAATGGGAATATTCAGCAACCCAGCTCTCACTTTCACAAAAAGGGGAAGAGGACAAGACACAGAGATGATTCGTTTCTTTAAACATCTGTTAAAGGCTATTTTGACTCAGACAAGATGTTACTCACTTCCATATTCCAGCAAATTATACAATTAAGAGATAAAATAATTTGAAAATATTTGGGATTTATATTCCTTGTGTTTAATCTTTAATAAATACCTTAGAAAGTGCTTCTAGCAGCAATAACAGTGTGGGCTCTCTCTAAGACCTTTTTAAGCAGCAGAGAAGGGAAAAGCCTGTTAGCTCAAAATGAACAGCCAGCTTCTCCCTTGGAGAGCTCACTGTGGTGAAAAAGGTGCATTTTGGGAGCACCTTCTTTGCCAGCCAAAGTCAGACTTGTGCTTTGCTGACATCTCCTGCCATATGTAGATTTTTACCCAGAACTCTTCTCTGATCAAATATTTGTTCTTCACAAAGTAGAAGCTCCAGAGCTGGAGAAGATAGTTCATAATAAATTAACCTAATCCACGAAAAAATGCTGTAATTTATGTAAAATGGTCCAGCGTAGTTTTTGAGGCTCTCCTCTCCCAGTTATTGCAGTCCTGTGTCTCCAGACAGACGTCAGAGCTCCCAGGACATGCAGTTTTCTCCTGCACATCTGCCTGTCCTGCCCTGGGCTCTGTTTACCCTTTGCTGTCCCCTGGCAGGATGCGCTGAGGCTGGGGAAGCCATGCAGGCAGCTCCCAGCCGGGCACTCAGGGGACATCAGCCCGGGAACAATTGCCATAAATTCATGGGGTTTGTGTCATTTTCACTGCAGCTCACGCCTGAGGAACTGTGGGGTGGCAAAGAGCAGGGCCGTGGTGCTGCAAGCACGTCTGAACTTGAGCTCTGCCAGCGAGCTCTTCTACATAACCCGAGGGTTTCCTCCTCCAGTGGTATTCTTCCTTTAAATAGAACCCACTGACTTCACTGTCTTTTCAGAGAGCGAGTGTGTTCTGCCCAGGGCTCTCTGAACTGCACCTCTGAGGGAAAAACCATTCCAAGAAAGTGGAGTCTTCTCATTCCACTAATGCTCAAACTTCAGGGACAAATCTGTCCCTTACTCATTGGCCTTAGGTACCATTTCAATTTCAGAAAGTTCCCACGTTCCCGTCCTAAAAAGAAACACATTCTGAACACACCACGAGCTCATTTTGCGATCTGCTAATATAGGTGCAGTATAAACAATGGATTTGGGGATCCTGCAGAGGAAGAGCCCATGTTGTACATAATCATGTTCTAATGGACTCTCTTTGTAAACGGATGAGTCCATACACGACCAGGACTTTTCCATCCATGCAGAGCTGTGTGGGTAAGGGATGTAAAACTGCCATGAAAACAGCTGCCTGCTGACCCAGTGGTCACCACCAGCCTCATTAAAGGTACATCCCTGTCCCCAAGCTTTCCTTCTGGCATTTTTCCTACGGATTTCATGGCAAAGCTCAGCCAAGCAGACATAACAGCATGGAGAGCTGTGTTAGCGTGGATAATGCAAACTTGCCCTGAGCTTTATTTACACATTGCTGGGCCAAATTTCAAGGAATCAGGAGTTTAGCATTGAGATTTTATCTACTCTACAACTCAGCTGAAACAACCAAATCTAATGTGTGTGCAATGACCTCAACCCAACATTAGGCTTAAGAGAAACATCTAATAACAGGACATCACGTGTTAGTTAATGAATTTTAGAGAATTTGACTGAACTCAGTAGGTCATCTCAACCCCTGCATTCAGTTCCTTTTGGACCAAAATGATGAGGAAAAGTCCCAGATAGATGTTAACTTTTTCACCCCAAATCCAAGAAGGCCTGCCCCACCCCAGCCTCGGCTCAGCACTCACACATGGTGCTGGATGATGTCTTTTATCAGCACATGGAGGGTGCAGGCTCCAGCATCCCCCTCCCTCCTCTCCATCCCACTGAACTCCCCCATCCACATCCCCACTCCACCCCCTCTGCACTTCCCACCCTCTGGATGGGAAAAGGCAGCAACAAGTCTTTGCTTCAGGGGTTTTTTGTGAGAAGTGCCCACAAAGCATTGCTCTAGGACGAATTTTTTCTTCCAGAAGGGCAAAGCAGACCTCCCCTTGCCTGCAGGTGCAGAGCAGGGAGTCAGGGCAAGGTCACCGCCCCCCGCAGCGGGACAGCCCCTGCAGCCCCTCACAGCCCCGTCCTGGCGTCCGGTCTGCTCCTGGCAGAGCAAGAACTGCCTCTGAATAAACACCCATGGCATTCGTCTTCAAACCCCTGGCTCCGTGGAGCTATATTTAAATTAACATTGATGAAAAAGCAGAACTTTTCTCAGGTTTCTTTGAGATGCTTCATAAAAAGGGAATTTAGAATGTTTGAATTGGAAACTCACCTTAAATGGATTTTTGTTAAGAAAACCATCAAAACGTTTGCTGATTACCTGTGACCCGAGCAGCAGTCAAACATGGAAGGACCCACTTTTCCAGCCTTCAATCTACACCCTTCTACTTTGTTTGCAGAGAAAACACATGCTGTTCTGCCTATACAGGTGTAATTAAAATGTGGAGTTTCCCAGTGTGGGTGCATTTCTGCCAGAATGAATGTGCATGGTAATACAGCTTATTTACACACAGACAGAGAATAACCATCAGGTGTATTAGCTACAAATGTCATTTACTGGCCCCAGTATTACCCAGCACTGGCAAATCACCCTCGCAACTTTTCCAGCAGCTTTGGGGTGCTGCCGAGTGAGATCATTCCCACAGGCAGAACAGGGCTCTGAGGAGAAGTTGCAGCCCTGAACGAAGTCATCGAGATCTTCCCAGGGCTCCTGCTGGGCATCTCCGAGCGCCTGGGCTGACCCAGCTCTGCTGCTGAAGCGTGGTGGGTGCGGGTATTGCCCACCGCAGCCCAGCAGCGCCGCACGGGCTCGTCACAGCTGTGAAAGGTAATTAGAAAGTGAAACGATTATGATGCACTGTCCAAAATCATCCATCAGCACGAAACCTGTGTGCAGGTGAGGCCTGCTGTGATTTCCTTGTGGTCACTCATGGGCCAGCAAGGTTTATCGGTGCTGGTCCAGGGGAGCCCCAGCTCTGCTTTTAAATGCACTGGGATATTATCGAGCACATTTGGAAGGGCTGTCACTGACGGCTGGTGGCATATACCCTCGCTTTTCAAACAGAATCGGAGAATCTCAGAATGGTTTGGGCTGGAAGGGACATTAGAGATCATCTCATTCCACCCCTGCCGTGGGCAGGGACCCCCATCCCTTTGAGCGCACCTCACTGGGACCCTTCTGCTGCCTCCCAGCTGCTGTCACTCCGCCCAGCCCAGCAAGCAGCCGACCTGGAGAAGCTGTAGGAAATTAAATTTTGACAGAAAGCAATACATAAAATCGTTAAAAATAATCGAAATATATGTATGTGAGTGTACGTATATATACATATTGCAAGAAAACACAAAGCAAACCAACCAATAAAGAAATCCCATTAGTCAGGTATATTGTCCGATAATTCTAACAGGCTTCTTCCGTGCCTGAGAGGACCCTGGGTTTCGTTAGCGTCGCCGAGGAGGCGGGAGGGCTCCTCAGCCCGGCTCACACCCTCTCGGGTCTGTAACCGGCTCTTCCCGAAGCAGAAATTGGTCATTAAAGTCGTGACCAAAGCGCTGCTGGGCAGGCGGCTCGGCGGGGAGCTGCTCAGCCGGGAGTGCCGTGTGTTCGTGGGCAGCACACCCGCAGCGCTCCGCGCCCTCGCTCCCCGGCAGCGGGAGCCGCTGCCCGCGGCGCCCGGGCGCGTCCCGCCGGCGGCCGCTGCTGTCCCCCGCTCTGTCCTGCCGGAGGGAGGCCCCGGCACGGGGTCAACCCCACGCGGTACGGGGCTCTTGGGCATCTGCCAGGGCGAGAGAAGGTTCGCCCGAGCCCCCTCGGAGATTTTCCTGCCGCGGCACAAGAAGAATAAAGTTTACCTGTGTGTCCTGCGCAGAGCCGCGGAGCGAGGGCCCTGTGCGGGTGCGCGGCCGGCGCTGCCCCGGGACCGCGGGACCGTGCGCAGACAGGGGAGCGGCGGCCGCGCCCTGCGGCCGGCACGGCCACCCGGGCACTCGGCAGGACCGGACCCCGCTTGGCCCCGGCTCGGCAGAAATGCAGCTTCACCAGAGCATCCCCAACCCTCTCTCGGCTGTCTACGAGGGAAAAACACAAATCAAAAAAACTTACTCTATTTAATGTTTCGTGTGCTGAAAAAAAAAATCTCCTTATGATCTGAGAAAATATAATCGCTTCTCCGTCACTTGCTCATCTGTGAAAAGAAAATATTAACATTCTCTCGCGAAGGCGCTAGCACCGAGTGAAGCCCCGCTATTCCAGCCTTGTGTGTGACACCGGTGACGGACACAGCCTGTTGTCCTGTTAATAATTTAGGTTAATGCGCCAGCCAATCTCTCTTTTAATTAAAACCGGGTGCTGTTCTCTGCGGGGTGCGCACTGAAAACACCAGAAACAACAGCCAGAGGTGACAAGGAAGTGACAAAGCCACACGCCCAGCGAGTCCTGACCGCGCCGAAGGGTCCCGCAAACCCCGGCTCTGCCAGCCCCGCCGCCGCTTTCCCTCTTCCCAGCACCCATCTTCATCCTCAGGTTAAAAGAAAACATTTCCAACCAATTGCTTGGTTAAATATCTAAGTCATTTCAGTGTAAGAATACGAGGCTGTTTCCTGTTTACCCAGCACTGGCCGTGTCCTCCACCGCTCATCCCGGGGGCTGATTTAACCCGGGATGGATCCGGGGCACCTCCCGAGCTGGACTGCGGTAGGCAGCGGGACCCGAGCCGTGGAGAAAGAAACGAGGAAAACTGGGAACGACCGGCATGAGTTCAGCGCAGATTCACCTTGAGGGCTCCGCCGACGGCGATTCGGGGCGATCTGGGGTTAAAGCCCTGCGATGCTGTCTCTGTGCTCCGCTCCCACCGGGCCGCTGTCTCCGTACCTTGAGCACGGGCTGGAGCCCCCCGGCCCCGCTGCCACCGGGACAGGGGGTTCCGCACCCCGCCGGGACAGGGAGGCAGAGATGAGCCCCGAGCCGCTAGCGCTAATTACCGCCGTTAATTGGGAGGCGGCCCCGCAGCAGCGGCTCAGCCGGGGCTGTCCCGCCGCTCCCCAGCCCTCGCTCTCCGCCTCTCGTTCTTCCCTGCGCTGCTGCTTTTTCCTCTTCTTTTCTTTTTTTCTTAGCAGAGTAGCAGTAATTGCATGTCTCGGTGGATGCTCTGTAATGTAACATCCCAACGGAAAATGTGGAAAAGAGACTCGGGTAAAACAAGGGAAAAAATAAAACAAAATTTAAAAACCCCACCCGAGCAACAAAGCACCGGGATTTCGTACTAGGATTTTTGCTGCTGCATCGCAGCAGCACATGAAGAGGTTTTTTTTAAAGTACCATTCAGGATGCGCAGTGCAGAGCTTAATTAACCTTTTGTCACCAACTAACGTATCTTTAAAATCCGAAAGCATCCGAATTTGACCAAGGGAAGACGGAGGGTTTGGCCTCTCCCGGCCACGGGCAGCCGAACCGTCGCGGAAAACGATGGGAAAATCTTCCCGGTACCACTGCGCTTTGCACTTTCTCTGTAGACCTGCCTGGAACTTGGCTTTGAATCTCTAACCTGTCTCCGTGGAGAAAAAAAAAAAAATCAAACAAATTTTTAAAAATCAACACCAAAGCATCACGTTACTCAGAGCAATAGTTCATAAAATACTTTATTGAAATAAAGTAAATATCTTCGCATTAATAAAACTGATCATAAAATGCAGTTTTAGAATAACTAGGGGCACCACAGGGTTTTAGACAGCGAGTAGATGTGGGTGGTGGGATCCAGTGTCCTGCTGGCCCCTCGGGCCGTCGCACAGCACAGCGGCCGTGGCGCAGCGCAGCGCTCCGCGGGCGCGGAGAGGGGGGAGACCGGGATGCGGCCAAAGCGTCCAAACGTCCCGAGGCCGAAGGCGGCCGCAGTCACTGTCCGAGCCGCCCTCCATCCTCTCAGGCCGCGGGGCGGGCCCCCCTCACTCCTCCTGGCTGACCTCGGCCGGCGAGCCCAGGCTCTCGGGCGGCTTCTCGGCGTCCCGGGCGCGCTCCTGCTCCGAGACCTGCTCGCTGCTGGGGATTGAGTTCTTCTTCGGGCGGCCCTTGGGCTTGGTGGGGGACTCCAGGCCGCCCCCCTGCAAAACCTGCGAGGCGAGGAGGGAGTGGAGGAAGGGGACACCCCGGCAAAACCGAGCTGCCATCAGCCCCTCTGATGGCGCAGCAACCCCTCTCTCTCCTGTTACCCGGAGCGAAGCTACCGGTGCGGGTCCTCTCGGGCTGCGCCCACCGCCCGCTACCCCGGGGGCCGAGCGGTACAACGGGAGGGCTTGGACAGGACCGGGAGGGAGGGACGGCCGGGGCCCGGGAGATGCTGGAGCAGGGGCACGGTGTCAAAGACCAGGGGCATATTATTATTACCGTCGTCGTCATCATTACTATTATCGTTAACGTTATGGTTAAATATGCCAGGGCCGATATGCAGAAGGACGAAGCCCGCAGGGCAGGGCTCGAACGCAGGGGAGGACTGTTAATAAGGGGCACTTACTATTTTCTTCCATTTCATGCGCCTGTTCTGGTACCAGGTTTTCACCTGGAGCTGGCTGAGCCCCAGCGATTCGGCCAGGTCTATTCTGCGGGCGAGAGAGAGATGAGGTCAGGCCGGCAGCTTTCGTCTCGGATGGCAGCTTCCCGACTTTTTCAAGCAAAATGAGTCCCGTCCCGTGGCGTCGCGTCGCGCCCCGGGTCCGAGGTCGGCCGTCGCCTACCTGTCGGGCGTGGAGAGGTATTTCTGCTTCTCGAAGCGCTTCTCCAGCCCCATGAGCTGCAGCTCGGTGAAGACGGTGCGGCTGCGGCGGCCCTTCTTGGCCTTGCCCGGCTCCGCGGGGCCCGGCTCCAGCTTCCCGCGGAGGTGCAGCTCCAGCGGGAGATGCGGCGAGGCGGCACCGCCCTGCAGCCCCGAGCCGGCGGCCAGCAGCGCCGAGCCCAGCCCCGAGCAGCCCAGGGGAGCCAGCGGGAACTTAAACACTGCGGCCGGCTCCGCCTTCAGCACCGCTGCGGGAGAGAGCGGAGGTCAGCGCCGGGCAGCGCGCCGGGACCCCCGGGGCTGCAGGGTGCCTCGGCTTCCCGGGGAGCAGCCCCCGCACGGAGCCCTGGCCCCTTCTCCTCCATTCTCGGCACCACCGCGGGTCCTGAGCCCCCCGGCTCCGCCACCTCCGCGGTACAGGGACACGTTTTACCCTTCAACCAGCACATGCTAATCACGGAGTTACTTGGGGGTTACAAGTGAAAACAATTCAAACCAACCCAAAAGCGTTCCCCTCGGTGTCACCCAACAGCTGCCGGACCCGACTGAACTCGGTGACCAGCTGGGGCAGGCACGGTCCCAGGATTCCCTTCCTAGGAGGTT
>VXBC01000497.1:1317-22972 GCA_013399945.1 Ploceus nigricollis | reverse complement strand
GCCCCTCACAGCGCCCGGTGCCCCTCACAGCGCCCGATGCCCCTCACAGCGCCCCGCGCTCTCCTCACAGCGCCCGGTGCCCCTCGCAGCGCCCCTCACAGCGCCCAGCCCCGCCAGGCACCCCGGGCTGTGCAGCAGCCCCGCACTCGCAGCTCGGCCTGTCCCCTCCGTTAAGGATTGATCCCCCCGCCGCGGCCCCGCACGGCTCTCCGGGCTCCTCCTGCCGTCCCCGGGCCGTGCCCGGCACCGGCTGTGGCCTGTGGTCCCCCGGGGAATGTGCGGTGACAGAGCCCCTCTGCCACCCGCTGTTGAATAGTCACAGAACCGAATCACAGGAGCCCAGGCTGGTCTGGGCTTAAAGGGACTTTAAAGTTCATCCCGTGCCACCCTCTGCCGTGGCCAGGGACACCTTCCACTGTCCCAGGGTGCTCCAAGCCCCATTCAGCCTGGCCTTGAATACTTTCAGGGGTGGGGCTGCCACCCCCTGAATCACAACCTCAAAATGCTTTCAGTATAATAAATGATCTGTGTAGTTTTACTTTTGCAAAGGCCCACAGCTGTCAGGGAGAGAGAAGTCCGTGAATGACAGCGGGGTAGCACAATGGAAACTAATTTTCCCCTTCTCAGCAGTGTCTGCATGTTTTGTAGTGGTTGTACCTTCTAATCATCACCCAGTCACCCTGAAAAACGCAGCTCAGTCAGTCCCGCTTGAGGGACCTCAATGCATAGGTCAATCCACACACTCAACAGTAGCTTTTAGATGTAGCTATTACTGCTTTTGGCTACAGACTGTCACTACACTCTTCAGTGGAATAACAAAAAGATTAACGGTTACCTGATATTTTAATAATCTAGACTTCAGTGTTTTCTCTTTGCACAGATCCCTTGCTTTTGCTTTTCTTAGAGACGTGTTTTTGGGAGTCCTTCACACCACTGAGCAACACCGAGCTTCACATCTCTGGAGGAATTAATCCCAAAATAATGTGTACAAAATAAATGTATTTGCACTTTTGTATTGCTTGAAAGCATTTTCAGGTTGTGATTCAGGTATCCCTGGGTCCCTGGAAGTGTCCAAGGCCAGGCTGGACAGGGCTTGGAGCACCCTGGGACAGTGGAAGGTGGTCCTGCCCATGGCAGGGGTGGGACTGGATGGGCTTTAAGGTCCCTCCAAGCCAAGCCATCCTGGGATTCTGTGATTTTTCCATCTCTTGTTTCCATCAGTAGTTTATGCAAAATATAGAGAGTACCTGCATGTCTAAGGCAAGATGAAGTGAGAGAGGGAGATAGTCTGCAGGGCCAGCTGCTGTGAGAGTATCACCTCAGGTACAATTAGCAATGTAATCCTCTCTCATGATGTACTTGCTTGGCTGGACACATAAACTGACCCAAAAAGCATTTCTTCCACATGTTTAAATAAATATTTCATTTCATCCTAAACCCAGTTATACCATTATGACTATTTTATTTTGTGTAATAGCAGTAAAATTATAAGTGAGAGGACTTGTCTAGGAACTGGGAAATCTGACATGGAGAAGATAGTTGTTTCATAAATCAGAGCTTTCCTTTTTCTAGCTAGATCAAGTTTAAGTGGTTCTACACTATTTTCCTAGGTGTGTAGTCACCTTTTGCATTTTAAGTCCATTGAATGACCTATAAATAACACCTGATACAACTCTTCAGTTTTGGAACTGTCTTTTGAATTGGAATTTTCATATTTCTCTTCTGCCTTTACCTAACATTTCACTACATTTTGTCCTTTACTGGCAATTTTAGGTAACAGTGGAACCAACAGGAAAAGAGAGACTGTCAGAAGTAGAGATGATGAAAGAGGACAGGGATTACAGGTGGGCTGCTGTTATGGGATCTCATTAAGGAGCTAAATATGTACATTTCTCCCACAACCAACATTGCTGGTAAGGTTAAGCTCTGCCAAAGGCTTTGAGTGTGCTTTTGTGATTGATTTGTGGAGGTATAGCATTATGCTTAATGGACAGAAAAAAAATTATGTGTGTAAGTATATAAATATATATATGTAAAATATCTAAAAGCAGAACTTATAGAAAGTCTTCAATAACATGTATATGATTGTAAAGTTACACAAAGCTAAAGCCTCCCCTGCAGAGTTTCAATACAGGCTGAAAAATAAAGCAATATTAATTGATTTTTATGATCCAAACCAGGAGAAGAGCAAAAAGCAAAAGGAGAAGCTGGAAATGCCCAAAGCCAGCTAGGAATCCAAACACACAGTTTTCATTAAATGAAAATGAATCTTAGGTTTTAGTCAGCTTTAAGTTTTATGATAATGTGATGTTTGGTTTCAGTCTGTGTACCACTGAAAACAGTGCAGTGTAGGCAGTGGTCAGACATTCTAATGAGGCAGTTTAGACAGTTTCTTACCTGCCTAATCTGATAAACCTGTACCTAAGGTCGTGGGACAGGTGGATTTGCTATGTCTGCTGTGAAGTAGCCATGAGACAGCTCCTGCAGTGCAAGAGAAGCTGCCAGAAGCCCAGTGGTCCTGTTCTACTTACTTAAAACTCTTGTTGGTGTCTTTAAATGGCAATCATAGCTCAGCAGGATTTTCCAGAGGACTTGAGATTCTTCATTTTATTGAAACAGGAAAATGCCAAGCCTAGAGACATGAAGATTGCTAGTTTAGATTTGCCACCTACTCTGTGTATTCTTTCCTTGGAAATGGCAAATTATTTCAGCCTGTAGGTTAATTCTCCCAAAAAGTCACCCTCAGTTAGCACAAAGCCTTGTCTTGACTCAAATACAGGGGCATGTCCTGTTTGAACAAATACTGTTTGGCACTGGTGCCTGGAATTAGCCAAACTCCGCAGAGCACTAGAAAAAATTAGTTCCTCAGCTGAACAAAGTGTCATTAATAGTGAGGAGTACAAATGTAGGAACAGATAAAAGGGTAGACAGCAAAACTGTGGCACCTACAAGTGGATACAGCAAAGCAGAGGCTGTTGCACCAGGAATCCAAACCCTCCAAGGACTAACCTCCCTCTGGAATCAAATAGGTAAATAGTGTTATATTACCCACATGGAAATAAAACTTAGGTATGTTAGTGACAGCTTCTCAAATGTGAACATTCAGGACTTCCTCCAAAGAGTATGCTTATATTAAGAATTTAATTAATATTTATTAGTTATCTGAAGCTGCTCTTTGTTCTTTAGTCACCTAAAATGATGCCAGCTTCCTCCAGCTCCTCCTACAAAATGTTTTGCCAGATGCTCCATTTGTTAACACATTTTAGTGTGCTGACACTTGGAAAATACATGTATCCCTTTACTCCTAATTCATAGATTCAGATTTCTAGAGCCACTTCTGTAGTGAGTGAACAATGTGAAACCAAGGAGTGCTGCTGTGGGGCTGTTCCTGCTGTGTGAATTGACCCAGAGAGGTAACCAAGGGCTACCCTCAAACCACAGCCAAAATGCAAAGAGCAAGTTTATTTCACTGCACAATTTATATTTCATTCTAGCTGACCTCTGATTCTTTCTACCCCACATTTCCAATACAGATTCCTTCTGAAGGTCTGTCATTCCCAGGAAGTCTTCACTGTTCTGCTGGGGCTCTGCTCTCACCAACACCCAAGTGTGCGTGTCCCCTGGCCCTGGTCAGGGCTGCTGCAGCAGTGGCACTGGACACCAGCTCTTGGCACTCTGGGAACCCACATGGGTTCACTTTTGGAGGTTCTGAACCCCCCAGTTGCAGCTGCAGGCTGGGGAAGCTGTGGCTGCTTGGTCCCTTTGTGGTTGAAACTTCTACCAACACACTAAAGAAAGGTGTGCAAAAGAGGGTTTTAGACTCCACAATCTGTTCAGCCAAGGTACCTTAGTGGCTTTTCCCAAATTGTGTACAAATCTTTTGAAGTCCCATTTTTATTTCTTTTTTTTCCCCACAAACTTAGAATCACAGAACATATTGGGTTGGATTTTAATTTTAAGGATACTTTGTTTCTAAATAATTGGGAGATATTTTAAATTAATACCTAGCTTCAATAATGGAAGGGATTTTTTAACAAGACGTGCAGGGAAGTGATGGGAATAGATGAAAGCTCTTTTTTTTCAACAGCTACTACTTAGTGCTTGAAATTGATTTCAAGATAAGATCTATTTTTAAGATAGAATAAGATATTGTAACCTATTTTATTTACATTTTTATTTATCTAGTATTTAGTTAAATCAACAAAATCTTTAGGTTTTAGTTGATTACATTTTTAGTTGATTACATTTGATTATATTTATATGAATTTATTTTTGTTTAATGTTTTGAGACATTAATGCAGTTAATTTATACTTGCTAAAAATACTTCAGTGACATTCTATGCTTTTACTGGGTAAGAAGAAATGTTTTATGCAAATAACAATGATAGGCCCAGATAACAATGGAACATTTCTACCTAATTCTCTTTTCATGGCATTTCAAAATCAATCTATCAATGTAATTTATCTCACTTCACAAAATTCTCTCTGTGGCTGTGCTTGTTTGTATGGTGCATGTAGACACACACAAATAAATACCTGTTTACTTGTTGCTAATAGGAAATGAGGTGAACAGGAAGAGCAGAGCTGGGAGAGTAAGTTATTAGAACATCAGGCTGGTGCGGCCTGTTTGCCTCAATCCCTTTAGAGGCCGGGCAGACGAAGAAAGCAGTTTAGGGATGATTATCTGCATAGTCCCCGAGGCACTCCCCGCACAGTTTAGGTTAAGAAAAGATCGTTGCTGGCTCCTCCCAGATTACCATCCCAGATCCGATTAGCCACAGGAAACACCAGGGAAATTCATTCAGCTTCTCTGTAAAACGTGATTGCCCTGCATCGTGTTTCTCGTGGCTGATACTGCAGCAATGAAGGGATCAGCACTCACTCATTCTTTTTGCAGGGTAACAGGTAAGGTGTTACACTGAAATTACTAAAACTATTAAAACTCATGTAAATTTACTATGGTTTTGACTGTATTAGATGCAAAAATCCTCTAACTCACAGAGATAATTTTTGAACTTGCACTTGAATGCTGTCAGAATTCTGACAATTACTGACAGTATTTCATTCTTCTGCATGTAGTCAGTGTGATGAGTTTGAGTGTCTCTTGGTAAACATGATGTTCATGATCAAGGCTCTCAGAGCCAGCATTTTTGTTTGTAGAACAGTTAATATATTCACTTTACGTCATCTCCTTGATGAGTCTCTAGTAATTACTGCCTGCCAGCCTGTTCAAGGTAGTTTAAAATACCTTCTGTTAACTCTTAGGTTAGCACTGCCACAGGTGATTTAAATAACATGGCTCAAGTCAATTGAAAGATTTGTCCATCAGTTTAGCTTGCAGTTTCTTGCTATTTATGTAAAAAAGTCTGTGAACAGCAAAGACTGAATCACCAAACCAGCACCTACATAATCTTTTAATGAATTATATTCTCTTGTCTCTTTTGTACATGAAAGAGGTTAGAGTCCTTTGTAAATATAAAACTTGATGATTAAATGACATTCATCTTGTACTAAGACAGGTGGGGGATATTTTTTTCCCAAAGAGGGTAAAAGACACGTAGAAATAACAAATCCGTTCTGGTTGTGGTTCCAGTGTGAAACCCCTGAAGTTTCACAGCAGCTGTAGTATCATCCTGCTGTGTAAATAGTCCATAACTAAACTATATGAAAATTTGTTTACATTTTTACCTAGTCCTTTATCCGTGTGTTTATTTGCTTTTCCAGTATTTTGGTGTTTGCTTACAGATAGTAAACATTTCAAATTTCAAATAATTGAGCTTTTTAAAGCACCTTGGGAATTGAGGTGTGTGCCTACTGAAAGATGTGTGGTCAATGCTAAAACTGCCTTCCAGACCATGGTTAAATTGTAGCTTAAGCATTCATGAAATATCTGTTCCCAGTGAGCTTTTTCACTGGTACAGGCATTAGAAAAACAACATTTGCATCTTGTTTCATTAATCATAATAATCAAGTTTAGCAAAACCCTCGGTTATCATAATTTTTTTACAAACCTTTAGAAATGCTTTGTTATTCCTGGCAATGTTAAAATTAGGTAGTCCGTGGTAATTTAAAACGCAATTTCATTTACCAGTGCTTCCTGTACCAGTGACTAACCATGTCTCAGCCAATTTATAAGATTTTTTGCTAGAAACTCTCATGATCTGCCAGTCTTAAAGCATCAGATTCAAAGCCCGAACTGAGAGACAAAGTTATAATTTAGTAGCTCTTAACCACTTCATTAAATATACCCAGTCCTCGCTACACTGTCCTATTTTTACTTAGTATTAATCATCTAAGTTATCTTTAGTCATCTGCCTGAAACATCTCCATTAGTGCTGTTTAGTGGATTTTGCATTTTGGCAGTGAAACTTTATCCCGTGTGATCTTATATTTAGGCATTCTGTTGACTTCTGTGGGACTGCTCACAAAAGCAAAGCTTCTCAAGTACTTGCAGAATTAGGCCACAGGAAATTTTAAAGGTGTCAGCCAAGTGCTTAGGTACTAAGCTACCCTTGCCCCTACCTGCAGCGAGCTCACTATGTTCCTTTAAAAATTTGGCTGCTAGGTAGTTAGTTACACGTGACTGCAACAGGGAAAGAACAAATTCACTTTAGAAGACAATAAAACAGTAAAAATTACCTCAGAATTTCATGTGACAGGCCTAAGCATCAGCATTGCCTCTATTGTATGAATATATTTGAGGTTTAAATTAATTTTTTCCCATATATTGATATTTTAAATGGAAAATTTACTAAATTTTTTTCGTGTTAACACATACAGGTGATCTTTTTAAGTGTGTGGTCTGCTTTGGCATCCTTGTTTACCAAAGCCACAGGAATTAAAGATTTGGGCCCTCACTATTTGTGGATAGGTGCATGGGGGCGCAGTGGGGAGCCTTACAATGAGATTACTGTCCATGCTGGCAGCTACACTGCCACTGCCCTAACTGGAATCCTTCCAGCTGGGAATGCAAGCTCTTCTCTCTGTTTGAAAACATGTTCTGAAGTAAAAGGTAGCAATTGCATTTATTAAATAACCATCCTCATTGCCAAGATAGAGTGAGACCAGCATCTTCTTGTCTCCTCACTTTTTGACGTATAATTGTTTTCTGTCTGCTGCAATAATGGATATTGCTCCTCTCATTTCAGTCTGAAGCAAAAATTCAGCCCAGCCACTGGAAGCCACTGGTTTCCAGATCCTGAAATACCAGAAAGGAATGGTTTTTTGTGACAAGGCAGAGTTGTTCATTTGCAAACCCCACTGCTGGTTTGCTGGGTCCATCCTGCAGCTGGCTCCTGAGAGCCAGTGAGGGATGCTGCCTGTGGAAGGTGGCCTTTGGAAGGAGCATGGAACTGCTCTGTGGGATCCCCGATGTCCCAGCTGTCCTGCTGCCTGTGTGGCACCCTGCTGCTCCCCTGTGACCTTACAAAGAGCAGGGCCTTTATTCCAGAGGAAATGGCCGTGGGCAACAGGCTTCACTGCTGAGGAGAAGGTGGATGCCCGGAACGACCTCATCCATGGTGGCATGAGGTGCCCACACTGCATCCCCTGCAGGAAATGCACCCCTGCATGTGTGCAGCAGCAAGTGGGGCGCAGCAGATGTCGTATTTCCAAATGCAACACGTGAATCCAGTGCAACAGGAGACAAAAATCCCTTTTGGTAGAAATTGTTCAGCTTAAATGTAGAGGGAAAGAAAAGGCAACTCAAAACTGCATACAAACATCAAAGCACGTATCAAACCCACGCCTGGAGGGGACCTCTCGAAATACCCAGAGTGCTTGGCATGAGGATTCCAAGAGATTCCTTGGGCAGCGTGGTCCTGCTCTTGCCTTCTGCCAGCCGACAGCACAGGCACATTTCCCGGTGTTTGGTGCCAGGAGCTGGGGTGTTCCCGCTCGCTGGATGGCACCGCTGCCTGTGCTGGAACAGAGGTGGAACTGCACCGCAGGGAGACACCGTTCCTCTCACTCAGGGACTGGACAGAGACGCGACTCCACCACAGGAGATACCGTTCTTCTCACTCGCTCAGGGAGCTGGGATTAAGGGGCGGCCTCTTTGCTGTCATGGCAATAGGGATGCACGGCAGAGATCAAGCAGCAGAGCTGATTAAGGCGATATCGTGATTGCCCCAAGGTATGTGACTCGGATCCTCAGGCAGCTCATGGCACCTGCGACCTGGAATAGCACTCTAGGCTGTGCCTTCCGCAGCTACGAGATGAGCAAAATGCTGAAGAATGTCTTTAAAAACCAAGAATATCTGGTACAGAGGCAAAGCAGGAGAGAGCTGCTGCTTTAACCTAAGCACTATTTTTACTTCTAGCACCCTTTTTATTGGTGCAGGAACGTAATGCCCCTCTGTAGGAACATCAGCACTGACCTGTCCCAAATTACCACCTTACACCTGGGAGTGCAGTGTAACTCAGCAAAGTCATTTGTCACAATATTCCTAACTTTTTTTTCAGAAATAAATATAAGGGAATTGCTCCCATTGATCACAGTGATCTGTCAGTCAAGTATTGCAAACTGAAAGGCACAGACAAAATATTCAGGTCAGTTGGGCAGCACAGGAATTACGGATTTGGTGTATATAAATAAATATTATTGAAATTGTAAATAAATGAAATAAAATCAGTTAGACAACAAAGAAACACAGAGCTCACCTCTACCACTTAGAAGAATCTTGCGAGTATTTTGTCATACTCTAGGTGTATTCTCTTCTGCATTAACCTCCATCTCATCCCTTTCCAGTTAAGAGTTCTTATCAGCCTGATTCCTGGGTAAAAAAGAAAAAAGGAAATAATTTTAGATAGAAATATCCCTGATATTTAATCTCTTTTTTTTTTTTTTTTTTATCACTTGAGTACAAGGAAATAGGAGAACTAAATGGTCATAGTGGTGGTGATTCTGCTGCCAGTACGATATCTTTTTCAAATGCTATCTGGATGAGCTATTAAGAATTTTGAAGAGAACTTTCTGAGAAATAGAAACCAATAATTTTTGTTAATTCAGCATTATTAACTCTAAAAAAGAAATTCTGGAGATAAAATGAAGTTCTTTTTTTAGGTTCAAAGTTTCCTCTGATAGTGGAAGCCATAACTTACTGATTTCAAAATCCATTGAAAAAAAATAGAGGTTCTGGAGCTTCTCCAAATAGAATGCAATTATATGAAGGTACTTTATTAAAGGATTGACTTTTCAGAATACAGAGTCAGATGGTCAAGTAGCTGCTCCAGATACTCTTTTAATCTTTATTAAAGAGTATTCTTGATTAATATTCTTCTTAACATACTGACATTAGAGATGCATTTCTGAGCATCTCTGAAGTTTCAGAGGGCTTTTTGTCTTTCACTGACAAATGTAATTCTGATCCCTTCGAGAGGACTGGTGCAGCTCTGTGAAAGGGTTCTTAATCTGGATCTGTGATCTGTTTCCACCATTAAGGATCTTGAAAAGAACAGAGCTGCACTGGGTGACTTTGTGGAATAAAGTCCATTAGCATTGTTAGAAGAATAATTTATTCAAGTATGTGGTAGATAATGTAATATCTGAATGAATAAATTTAATTTAAATATTTACTACAAAAATAATTATGCAGAATTAGAGATAAAAGCTGGGCAATGAACAGCAAGCAGTTAGCACCACACAGGCCTGTTGTATCACCTAATCCCCACAGGACTCTTCTATTTTTATATATATATATTCATATATATTTTTATACATATATATTTTTAATATATATATTTTAAAACCCTATTTATGCTGCTGAAGCCTAATACTGGTTTTGCAGACTTGGGAACCCAAGGTTTGTCTATTTAGCAAAATTTCTGTAGTTAATGATGCAGCAGAGATGTGCTTAGTTTGGTATAAAAATTGCTCTTTTTTGTTATGCTTGCAGCTATTTTCCTATAGAGATAAGAGAAACAGAAGGATGATCTTATAATGAGTAAGAATTTCCACTCAAGAGCCATGCAAAGTGTTTATTTAAACATCACAGACTGATTACTTTGTTCATATTTACAGCTTGCTTTATCTTTCTGTCAGATAGAAGGTCTTCAGAGCAGGACCTACCTTATATTAGAAATAACAGTAGAGAAAAAATCAGTTTCTGCCTGGAGAGAGTCGTAGGTTCAGTTTTCTTGTTAGAGGAGAATCATGACAGATGTGATTCCAAACCCCAAGAGTACAGGGAAGAGAGCAGTGAGGGGCCGTGGATTGTAGACTGTCTATGAAGTACCAGCCCATGCCTGACTGCCCAAATCTTCAACGACCCCATAACCAGGAGCATGTGGCTTTATTCTGCCTTTTTTGAGCTTCTCTTGTAGGTTTTCAGTGATTATTTTATTGTTTCAACAGGTACTGCAATGGCTGCAGGAGTTTTGCTGCAAAATGAGCAACCATTCTCCTCGCTGATAGAGAGCAGTGTGTATCTGGCAAATATGAGTTCAGGTAAGAATTCAGCTCTGATGTGCCATTCATATTAAATGCTTAGAACAATTCTGGAAAAAAAAAAAACCCACAAAATTTTAAAAAATCCAGAAATATTATCCATGTTTATAAAATTAAAATGTCTCTAAAAAACCAAACTGCACTATTTCATCAACATATCATGGTGATAATATGTTGATCTTTTCTGTAATTTTCATTTTGTCAGATCTCTTAATGGAAGAAACTATTCCATTTTTGTGTTGAGAAACTGCCTAGCTCTCTGAAAATACAAACCTGCCTTCAACAAAACTCCCCTTTCTAATTATTTAAACTTGTACAGGATGCAATTCTTTCTTACCATTTTGGGTGAGTGTTTGTTTGCAAATCTGCTAGATTCAGCAGGAAAATAATGATGTGTAGCATTTTCTTTTCTTCACTTCTGTCTCCACTATAATTTGATACATACTGAAAAGTTTCTGGGAAGAGAAAGAGAAAAATAATTAAATACAAGAAAGGAATGTAGTTAATTAGAAAATATTTTTCACATTTCTTGGATACAGGTAGTGCTTGAAATAGCCTTTTTCATCTCCTTTCTCTTCCACCCAACCCCCAAAATAACAGCATATTTACATGTTTCCTCACCTGTTGATATTAGCTCCACTGATGAATGAAGAGTCAAGGTTTTGAACATTTTCCTTTCCTCACACGATATCACTGCTGATATTTCAGGCCTGGTACCCACAGCAAACATTGCCACATCTCTGTAAGAGCTGGGGAGCAGCAGTCAAAGTTCAGGCCCTCAGTTCCTGGTCAGTGCCTGGAAGAAACAGATTTTTGCCTGGTGAATTTATCCCAGAAGGGAACTTGCTCTTATGCAAATTCCTCTGTACATGTTACTTGTTTTGTGGTACAAGAAGAAACACAAATGTATTTTAGGAAAATACAATGGGAATAATTTATTCATTGACAAAGTTAAAGTGGATTTTCTTGATTTCCCCAGCCTTCCCCTTTCAGTGCAGTCTGATGCACAGACATTGGGATGACAGAGGCTTTTTACATCACTATAATCCATTCTGTACACAGTTGCTTTTTCATGTGCTGCAATCTTTCCGGCCACCTCATTCTCCTGCTCAGCACACTGGAAGCAAAGTGGGAGGCAATTTGCCACCTCATACCTACCTTCAGAAGCCTGAAGCACTCAGCTGACACACCTTCTCCTCCTCGTGATCTGCTTTCTGTCAGGCTGCAGGGTTAACAGCTTTGCTTCATAAAAAAGCTGTGCCCTGGAAAAAAACCCCAGCCTTTTGTTTTGGATAACAAATTGTGTTTTGTTAGAAGATGTGAATGGTCCAGGCAAACAGTCTACAATTCATCATGTACTGAAGCATTTCAGCAGGAACACACTAATCCCAGTCATTACATAGCTAATGATGCATTTTGGAGCAGTGAAGTGGAGGAGGAGAGGTGGCTGTGGAATGAAGAACCAAGAGATGGGGGAGTATAATGTGCTTCCTTACAGATCTCTCAGGAGGCGGAGCCTCCAGCTACATTTTGATTGTTCTGTTGAATGGAGTATTTTGTGTCTTAGCGAGTTCTGAATGCCTGTTATTGAGCAGGAACTAAATACTCCCCTTGTTTATGAAAAACATTTTGGTTGTTCTCAGCGCGTTTCGAAAATTACCTACTTGACATGCAACTATTTTCACCAAGCAGTGGAACAGTTTGTCCCGAGCAGACGCAATCCCTGTGGAAAGGAGCAGCCCGGGGCTGGCTGGCAGCAGCGCCTGCATCCTCCGTTACCATGGCGACAGCTCAGCCCCGGGGACCAGCTGCCGAGCGCGCTCGGGGATGCTCCGCTCCGCTCCCGCAACTTCAGCGCTGAGCAACTTCTCCTGCGCTCAGAGCGCCCCGGGCAGCGGCGCCGAGCGGAGCTGGGGCCGCGCAGCCATGCAGCCTTCCCCCCGCAGGCGCTCAGCCGTCAGCATCTTTAGCCATTTCTTCCAGGGGCGGAGGCATTCCTCCTCCGATCCCCTTCTCCGCCTCAGCCAGCGGCGCCGCAGCTCCGTGGTGGAGCTGCTGTCCTCGTCCACGCACCGGGTCATGGTGGCTCTGTCGTCGCTCAGCCCCGAGGAGCTAGATGCAACTTTTCCTGAAAAAAAAAGTAAAGTACTTTTCATTGAGATTGTGGCAGTTCTGGGTATTTTCTTGGTATTACTATACTTTTGTTCTGTTAACTGTACTTTTTATGTGTGGATAAAATAGTGGGGTTTAATTTTCTTCTTGTGTTTTGTATATTCTTTTTTGTTCACTTATTCCTTATTCAGGTGTTAATACATGCTTTTTACTCTAACAGCTCAGTTATAAACAACAGGTAAAACAGAAGCACACATTCATGCATACTCCGAGGACATGGTTAGCTATATTGGATTTCAGGTTGAAGAGGACTGTGACTTTTTTCAGCTGCAAAGGATGTCACTAACCTCTAACTTCATCAGAAAAAATACCTGGCAGTAATGCAAGCAATTTTTCCCCCTCAGAATCCTTCCTTGAACAACGAGCCTGGAATACATATTGCATGTATTTATGGTGTCATAAGGCTGAAGTGGTGTTTTTCAGTGAACTCCTGGCTAACGTGGCTCTGCCTGTGTCGCAGGGAGCTCGAGGCGCCCCACGGCCAAGTACACGAAGGTGGGGGAGCGGCTGCGCCACGTCATCCCCGGGCACATGCAGTGCTCCATGGCCTGCGGTGGCCGCGCCTGCAAGTACGAGAACCCTGCGCGCTGGGCCGAGCACGAGCAGGCCATCAAGGGGCTCTACTCCTCCTGGTGAGCAGCTCAACGCAGCAAAATAGCTGGGCTTTTTAAAAATCAGCTGCTAAGTGTAAAACATAACGAGAATTTTAGAACCTGACATAGTGGCTGTCATACACAGCCCAGGAAAGACAGTGAAAGGTTCCTGTTGACTTACAGTGGGTTTGGTTCAGATCCAAAAGAATAAATACCTGTCTGTAATGAATTATTAAAAAGCTGTTCTGGGCTACTAAGGATTAGGATGCAAATGAATTAAATATGTTAATAATAAAATTGAAAAGTAAAAGCTTTTCATGCCGATGAAATAATGTGGGCATGTGTTCAGAAGGATGTTCATGTGCAGCAAAAGTCACATGAAATGTATCTTGACATTCTTACTGGTTTTTTTCTAACAGCAAATGCTTAAGCAGCATTTATAAACCTTAAAGGGACAAACAGGGATCTGGGTCCAGATTTCTATTCAAAGGAATTTTTTGGCATTTTACTGGCATTTAAGCAGTTCCAGTAATTGTCTTTTGATAATGTTCCATCTATATCAGTTTAATAGGATTTATAACTAACACTATGGCATAGTAGAATTTTTAAAAGTAATTTCTAATTAATCACCAAGGTATTTCTCTCTTTCTTGAATATAATGGTATTCTTACTTTGGAAGACTCATAAACAGGAAATTATTAAAGATAACATTATTATTTACTTTTCTAATTTCTCAGGATAACAGATAACATCCTGGCTATGGCTCGACCCTCAACAGAATTAATTGAAAAGTACAACATTATTGAGCAGTTTGAAAGGTAACAAATTTAGTCATTATTTATTGTAAGTATTACTGGTGTAATTCCTGATCCATTTTCTCTTTCAACATAGATTTGGCTTGTTGATAAAGATCCTTTCATTTTAACGCTGTACGGGTAAAGATTTATTCTCCACTAAGAATAAATGTGTTTCAGAAAATAAGGGACAATGAGATTTTGGCTGCCTGTAATACTTTTACTCATCTATTCCTTCCTTAAGATGTGGCATAAAAACCATAATTAACCTTCAGCGTCCTGGGGAGCACGCAAGCTGTGGGAACCCCCTGGAGCAGGAGAGTGGCTTCACCTACCTTCCTGAAGCCTTTATGGAGGCTGGCAGTAAGTTCCCTCCTGCTGTTGTTCCTCATTAATTATTGACTTTGGCATGTAAAGATATTTTTACTTGAATTCCTGTAAGTTAAATGCAGCTATGTAGGAAACATTGCACAAAACATGAAACCTGGCAAATACAATGAAGAGCAAATAACACATTATTGAAGATTGTGTATTATGCAGAGAGAAGTGGAGGGTTTGTGCTCAGGTGTTTCTAAAGGAAGGACAACAGTTCCTTTTTTCTTCTGTATTCACAAATTCTGGTACACTCATCTCTTCTTACCTAGACTATAAAAGGTTATTTCATGTGAGGACACTGCTCCTGACAGTATTTTTGTATTTTCATATTATGGTGAGAAGAGAGAAAGTGCCTCGCTGTAAAAAGCAGCTGCTGACTGAAGAAGTGCTTTTATTTCTGAAAAGAAAAAATTGCCCTCTTTCTATATATAGCTGAGTAATTTTGCATGAATCACTGTTTTGTTATATCTTTTACATTCTAGCTGAACTTGAGTTTGACAAATCTTTGCTAGCTTCGTGTATCTATTAAGTTTCAATAGCAAGCATACACTGAAATGGGAAAATAATCTCTTGCAAACAAGATGTAGTCAGATTTTAAGCTCCATTATGCAATTTTAGTACTATAATTTCTTATTCGTAATCTCTCCTCTGCAAATAGTACTACACCTTTCACAATTCGTGTGGCAGAAAATCACTGTCTCTCTTTTTATTTCAGTTTATTTTTATAATTTTGGATGGAAGGATTATGGAGTGGCATCTCTCACAACTATCCTTGACATGGTAAAGGTGATGTCTTTCGCCCTGCAGGAGGGGAGGGTGGCTGTTCACTGCCACGCAGGACTCGGGAGGACAGGTATGTGCCCTGTGCAGGAGCAGCACCAGGGTTCCTCTAGAAACTCCAACCATCTCTGGTTATAAACCAGTAATAACTGGGCTAGATTCTGTGTCATTGCAAGATGGACCTCTATAAAATGGTTAAAAATGCTAAACTACTGTGTCCAAATATCCTCAATGGCTAGAGATCAGTTTTAGTATATTAAAACCAAAAACCTGTAAGATGGAGAAGTTTTTAATCTGCATAATTGTTCCATTACATTAAAGTGTGACAGCTGCTTTTGGAGGGGAAAAATTCCCCTGGTACACTTTCATTGTCCAGTATTTATGACATGTTCACAAACCTGCCACTCACTGTTGGATCAGGTAGATTTGGTGGAGCACCTAAAATTTCATTTGCTTCTTTTAAGTCCTTTTTTGTTGTGCCTTTCGCTTAGAAGCCCCCATTGCTCCCATGTTTGTGAATGGTGGAGCTCCTGGAGAGGCTGTGGGGAGCTCCCACTGCAGTGCAGTGAGCAGGGCTTCACTGTCTTGTGCTTCTTCACAGGCAATTACATTTAAGTAACAGCATCACATAATAGAGGATACTCTGTCTTCACCTATATTAATTTCTATCCCATATTTCCACTGAGTATTTGTTTGAGTCCGACAGTTCCTTCACTAATCCTGTCTTTGTATTTTCCAGGTGTTCTAATAGCTTGCTACTTAGTCTTTGCCACCAGAATGAGTGCTGACCAAGCGATTCTGTTTGTCAGAGCCAAAAGGCCCAATTCCATCCAGACACGGGGGCAGCTGCTGTGTGTCAGGGAGTTCTCCCAGTTCCTGGTCCCTCTCCGCAATGTCTTCGCCTGCTGCGAGCCCAAGGCACACGCGGTCACCCTGTCCCAGTACCTGACCCGCCAGAGGCACCTGCTCCACGGCTACGAGAGCAGGCACCTCAAGCACGTGCCAAAACTCATCCACCTGGTGTGCAAGCTGCTGCTGGACCTGGCTGAGAACAGACAGGTGGTAGAGGCAGAGCTGCTGGACATCCCAGACCTCTCAGCTGAGATTGAGAAGACCGTGTCCCAGCTGGCATCTACAGAGCTCGAGCAGGAGCTGGCCAGGCATGACAGTGACACGTCGGACTCATCCCAGCCCCATGCCTCTGCTCTTGACAGCCAGGACTCGTACTTCTCCCTGGGACACGAATGTGATGCTTTCTGTAAAAGAAGGAATGTCGAATGCCTTCAGCCTCTTACTCATCTGAGAAGGCGTCTGAGCTACAGTGAGTCAGACCTAAGGAGAACTGAGTTTCTTTTGGAACAGGATGACACTGCCTGGACAGTGCCTGCTCAGATCTTAGTGAACAACAAACCCAAGCAGAACAGTGGGGAGGAATGTTCTCCCACAGGTGAGGCAAAGCCACAGCTGGAATTAAACAAAGAAGCATTAGTGCATAACACGTGCATGTTCTGGAATCAAGGGAGGTTTAATTCGGATGGACGAAGGGATGGCTCCTATCACAGAAGGAGCTCTATCAAAGAAGTACAACGCAGCAGGACCTTTTCCTCAGGCCTTGTGTCCATGCACAATCCCAAGGAACCTGGGATACCAAGACACAGCTTTGCTAACGAGACTGCTCACAGGAAGGATCACAAGACCAATACATATGGCAGGAGAGTCTGTCTCTCTGAGGACTCTGACTCTTCTTCTTCCTCTTCCAAAGTGAACTTTTCCATTGGATATGAAAGTGAGAGTAACAGAGAGCTCTCAGAGACAATTCCACACATTGTTCTGCAGTCAGAATTAAGTTTGGAAGCTCGAAGAATTTTGGCAGCCAAAGCACTTGCAGATATAAATGAATTTCTGGGAGAGGATGAAGTGAAGCAGAAGGTAGAAATGTGGCAGGTAATTTTTAACTCAAATCCATGCTACGGGCTTTGCATATTTTACCTCAGTGAATTCCTGGAATGGCAAAAATGCCACGTGGACCTTTGAAATGGCATATTGGGATAGCAGTTTATATGAGGTCTGGGGTCAGGTCTTTCACAGGCTAGCAAAATGCACCTACACATTCTGGTCTGTAGCAGGAGGGTGGAGGTTCTGGTTATGTTCACTTTCCTAACTGGGGGAAATTGATGCCATTATTTCTGGTTGTAACGTGGCTGCTGGTGGCACAGAAATAGTGCAGGTTTTAAAGGTTTGAGTTGGTTTTCATGAGTGTTTTTTCAGAACTAATCAGAGGATTTGTGAGTAAAAGAAAAAGAATTTAGTAGAAACTTAATTGCTTATCGTCAAACCCAAATCCTCTTAGCAACATTTGCTTTGAAGTTGTAATGCAAAGCTGGTTTATGTATTCCAGTGGAGTATTGGGAGGTTCTCAGCTGCACTCCTGCTGTCATCCTTCTGTTTTAAAGAATCACTTGTATTACTGCTGATTAATGGTGATACTCTGGAAAAAAATACAAATTTTTTGGATAACTCTTTTCTTGTTGGAACATAAGAGCCAAATACTGCTACAATCAAAGAGAATGTTGGCAAAGGTAAATAGATGATGCATTTTCAGTTTTGTTTTGTTTGTTTGTTTGGTTTTTTTTGTTTTGTTTTGTTTTAAGAAAGAACTGAATTCTCAAGATGGAGCTTGGGATAAAATCTGCACCGAGAGAGATCCTTTTATCCTCTGCAGCTTGATGTGGTCATGGATAGAGCAGCTGAAAGAACCTATTATATCCAAAGATGATATTGACATGCTGGCAAAAAATTGCACAGAATCCCAGGATGCGCTCTACTTGCTGAGAAAGGTACATATTGGATCTGACAATTCATTCTTTCACTTTAGGCAAGGGTTGCACTTTAAAAAAGCCACTTCATTCTCTTTCAAAATCAGAATGAGAATTCATTCTGCATCAAATTGTGGGACTTGTCAGGGTATCTCTAGATATCTTCTAGTCCAAGTGTCTTGCTCAAAACAGAGTTACCTAGAGCAGGCTGCTTGTGTGACAAATGCTCCAGCCCCTTAATTAAGCTGGAAGAGGGTTGGGAAGGAGCAGCCACAAAGATTGTTCCTCCCTTTCTTCCTCCTTGCTAGCACTGCTCAGGTGTCTCTCTGACAACTTCCAGTGGTGACGGAGATTTGGAAGGACAGAGAGAGGTACAAGATGATGAAAAAAGCCCTGAACATTTTTGTTCAGCATTTTGGGCTGAAAAGATCAAATCGCACCTTTCCTATGCCAATTCACAGAAAGGCTACTGTTTGTGGAGGGGATCTTGAAATTCCCAGAAATAATGAGGAATTTCCAGAGTAGTTTGTGGCACTCAGGAGAAGAGTTTTCCCATCGTGACTGAAATTATTATGCAGAGGCTCTTTGGGCTGGTGGGAATTCCCCACCAACTCCTGCACATGAAGGTTTCAGCACAGGAAGGCACAACCTGGTGTTTAAACAGCAGTTAACAAAATCTGAGTGCTAAACTGCTTTTTACGGAAATATTTCTTCTGATGAGCTGCTGTTCCTTTTCCCCACCAGGAGCAGTGTCAGACCATCCTTTGTATTTTACACTGTGTGGTGAACCTGCAAGTGCTGCCAGCTGATGTGGAGGAGGCCTTACTTGCTCGTGCTATTAAAGCTTTCACCAAGGCAAGTAATCCCAAGTAACTATCCAAGATATTGTATTTACTTGGTTTAAATCCTGAATGGTGAATCAATCAACAGAGGGAGGCCTCTGTGAGAAAGGTTACAGTAATTCCTTCATGCTTCAGTGTGAAGCTTATTTATTTCAGAGTTAACATTTTATAATAATCACATACATAAAGGGTTGGAAATATTCTCAACAAAATTCAATTCTGTCACTACAGCCTTAATCCTGGAGTCTCATTTTTCTCTTTCTGGATCACTGCCAGTTCATGGGCATCTTCAAATTAGGGAAAAGATAATTTTAAGGGTGACACTGACTAATCACCTAGAGTAGCTTACCAAAGCCTTTGGTAGATTCTGTACCATCTGAATTCTTTCCATCAGGTTAAATCATTTTCTCAAATTACACTGCAAGTCAGTTCTGTTCCAGGCCTGTACCACAGGATGTGAGTAACTAATTTCTGCTTTGGGCTCATTCAGTAACAGTGACAAGGTGAAGCTATTGCTCAGCTCAGATTTCTTCTCAGATTCAGTCAATGAAATCTGAGCTTGAACAGAATGTTCACTGTGCTGCTTCCTCGTCTCTTGTAAATCTGCCTGTTAAAACAATCACCACATTTCTCCTTCTTCTGTTTTATTTTAATGTCTAGTTAGCATAAAACGGAAACCACTTAGCATTAAGCACTCCATCAAAACCACATATTTTCTTCGATAAATCTCAAAGCTTTTTTTTTAATGTTGTGCATCTACTTAGCATTTTGCTGTATGGCATCTCTTTAACAACTGAACTGAAACTTCTCTCTTTTATTAGACAAGCTTCAATTCTGAGAATGGGCCATATGTTTACAATACCTTGAAAACTGTATTTAAACAAGCACTGGAAGAAAAAAGGAAAAGGATTAAAGAAGGAACGGAGAATCCTTCTTGATTTCTACACAGCTTTGCCGAAGCATTAGATGGGTTTACCAAATTATTTTGCATTTTCCAGCTACTGTATTTGTGCTACCTGGCATGTTCTACCTAACTTTAGGTAATAGAAGTTATTGACAAATCATTTTATTTTTTTAGTGGGAGTTTAAGTGGCAGTTGTTCAGTCTACATAGTTTTAAAGAATGGCACCCTGTGACCATTCTCTGTAGCATTTTGTTTCAGGTACTGTTCTTTTATGTTGTCAAGGGTTCTCCTGTTCTCACATGTGTTTATTGATTTGGAAACCTCTGTTATTGGCAAGAAACATTATTGTCAAGTTACATGACTGCCGTAAGTTCAGTGCCATGATCCCCAAAGGTTTAATGGATTAATATTTATGTATTACATATGTTTACATTAATGATATTTGATTTCACTTTGCAGAAAATAAATATTGACTGAACCTGTGAAACTGCTTTTCTTTTCAGAAATTTTGAAGTAATACCAACAGTAATAATGGAGAGATTGACAGATCTTAAGATCTGTTATTGACAGCAGACAGTATTTTCCTTCAGATCTCTTAAATAATTGTAACCAAAGTATTTCTAGAAGATGTTGCAGGAGAGAAATGCACTGTGTTGAGCAGTAGTCATCAAGCCCTAATTTAGACTTTTTTGGCTGAGAAAGCTTCAAACTGTTTTTAACAGAAAATTGATTGAGGCATTTAAAGTGCTTTGAATAAGAGCAAAATTTTACTTTATTAGCTAAGCTTTTACTGCTTTAAGTGAAAAAACACTTCATCATGAAATCTTCATAAGGATATGATTCTGCCCATACTTAAATCCAGCAAATACTTACATAAACAAGTGTGATATAATCATACTAAAAAAACATTAATCAAAACCTTACTAGCTGCAATACACTTTCCCTAGGCATTTTTATCTAATAAAACAGAAACAGCTGGGCCATCATCCTAACACAGTTTTGGATTCCAGCCTTAGGATCTGGACTGGAATGCCAGTTTGCAGAATGAGTGGTTCATCTATTTTGATAGATTTAAGTAGTTAAACAAAAATCTATCCTTTTCCAAAATATTTTTATTCGTTTCAGTAAATGACTAACATTTAGAGTTAAAAATAAACCAGTTTGAAATACAGGTAATTTATATCTGTCTCAACTGTTGGATGATTTTCTATCAAATTCAAATTGAAACAGCTACTTTGGCAGAATCGTCTTAAAATAGGCACACTTGAAATGAAAATATCACATGTGAATCACAAACACAAATCCAGCCTTGCAAAGAGGCAAGGGAACAACAGGCAATTCTGTGTTAGCATTAGCAGTCAGGCTCAAACAAATCCCAGCTTCTAATCTGCCGAATGCCCCTTCTTCAGTGCCTGCTCTGCTGCTCTGCCACCTCACACACCAGAGTGTGATTCACATACTGCAGCCCAGAGTTAGGTTTTTGCAATATTGAAATGGGTGTGGTCAGCAGGATTGCTGGGGACAAATCACTACAGAACGAAACAAAATGTGTGCACCATCCCAGGCTGGACTTAAATAGGCACAGGAATTTTGGAAAGATGAGGACAAGGTAGGAGAGAACAGTGTAAAAATCAGCTGAAAATAAAAGGAGGAAATGCTAAAGGAGTTATTTGTGCACATTTGGGGGTTTATTTTTCTTGGGTGCAAAGCAAAATCAGAAGCTCCTAAATGCCCAAAAGACTTGAAATGTGGAATGTTCTCCATAGCAGAGTGTCAGATCTCTGGATCCTTAAAACAGTTTTATCCTGGTGGAACAGTGGCGGCTTGAGCTGGTGCCTCTGGGGGACCCTGAACAAAGAACCTCTGGGCTTTTATATCCTCCCAGCTGAAGGGTGATAGTTTGGGGTCATCCTGCTGTGTCTGAGTGCCCGG
>VXBC01000495.1:642232-719498 GCA_013399945.1 Ploceus nigricollis | reverse complement strand
CATGTATATATGTATATATAACAAGAAACATGTCAATGTGTATACTTATATAAAAAAATATAGACCTTTGCCTGGGGAATTTCACAACATTGTCTGTAGGTCTCACACTAGACTGAGCTTTTCTGCATGCCTGGGGCTATGCAGGCAACATGGAATCATGTATACAGCCTGGGGATCCACTCCATAACTCCCAAAGGCAAACATCCATGTCACAGGAAACCCATAGATGGAGAGAGTTCCTGGTTTGCCTAAAGCTTATGATTGAATGCTGGAAAAGACATATTTAGAAAAGACCTCTATGACTGTGGCCTGTTATATAGCCAGTAAAATAATTATTTTTATTCGAAACTATGTGAAACAAGCAATCCATATTTTCCAGCTTAGGATGCAGGATAGGAGTAGCACTTGTGGTGAACTCAAGGTCCATTTGCAATTTCAGCTTGCATTTTTTAAAATTTATTTTCAGAAAGTTAGGGTCCTTTTTACTGATTGTTGGCAGGTGCTACTAGCAAACTGCAGTACCAGTGGGGGAAATAAACCCTAAAAGACTGGGGAAGCTTTCCTGGGTCTATTCAAAATAATTTCAGAACAGATGCTTTGAAAAAGAAAAGAAACCTTAAAATAAAATTTCAAACTCTGCTAAGTGCCTAAGAATTGAATTTGCTGAATATCAGTTATTCTTTTCATTTGCAGGTTTTATTTTCATAATCTTCATAGGGTCAATGCAACAGGAAAGAGTTATGTAAAACCCCCAACTTGTTTGTTGTCATAGTGGGGGTATGACATTTTTAGCTTTAAGGATCAGGAGGAAAGGGTTGTGTCCTCATGCTAAAGAAGCTAATGAGGCCCACGGGAGCACAGCTCTGCTGACTCTTAGTGCTATTTACATTGGAGTCACTCTTAATTTCCTGATCTTAGCAAGACTTGAAAAGAAAAACACTGCTGATCAACAGAGTTTTATCTTCACTCAGAGATAATACACACATCAATACATATTATAATTTGACACAGGACATAGCAAAACCACACACATTCATATACATTTATAAAGAGACAGCATCTGATAAATAACTTAGTTGTTTCAGAGAATGCTGAACAGCTAAGCGAAACACAGGCTTTTGCTGTATCTCCATAAATATCTTAATGTATTTTTATAGTTAACACTGGTTACATAAAACTGACATTAATGAAAGTAGTGTGAGGAGGGTTTGACTTTCCTCTTTAGAAAGGCAGCTGAGGAAGACTTCTGATTTTGGAATACTGGCGGTAGGGTAGGTATGGATAAACTTACAGCTGAGATAAAAGGAGCCTGAAGCCCATTTTCCAGAGGGAAGTGAAAACAACCAACAAAAAGGATGAAACTCAGTAAATAATGATTGGTCAGAACAATGCCCTGTTTGGGCAGAAGAAGCTGGGGGGAGGGGAGGTGTGGTGGAATTTGGACCTGAAAAGTAACAAAATGTGAGCTATAACAAGTTTGAGGGGAACTCCTGACTGCATAGACAAGAAAGGAAAGTACAGCAAGGACTGCTGGTTTTAAAATCCTTTATAAAGAGCACCTCTTCTAGGGAAGTACAACAGAGCAATAAAACACTTGCTGTAGTCAAGGACAACCTTGTATTATATATGCACCTCACAGCACACACACACAGAGTCTCTGAACCTGCTCTACCTGATCTTTGCAAATCTGAACAGCCGCCTGTGTTATCATAACTTTTACTCTGCCAGACACGTATCTTCATTTGACCTTTTTTGGGAATTTCATGTTAAGGCTAGGCACTGCAAAAACGGATTTCATGGTTTGGTGTGAAGATCTGCTTGTCTTGTCTCATCACCCAAAGGAAGACTTGAAGTAGATAGGTGTGGAACAACAACAGCCAGACAAAAAAGATTGGATGTCTTTGGCTTTAGGTAGAATATGGGACCAAAAATAAAGCCAACGCAAACATCCTAAAAGCATGAGCAGGCATATCCTGGGCTCAAAACCCAAAGGCAGATCTGCATATCTGAATCTAGGTACACATCAAGCTTGCAGAGGTTTAGAATAACATCGGACATTGCTGAAATACTTCAAAGGGCTTTGCAGTGCTTGAGAGGAATAGCAATGTCATGGCACAGCTGTGACCACAGGGGTTTTTCCAGATGCTAATATGAGACTTGCTCTTTAAGAGCATAAACCAGAATGCAGACAATATTTGGCAGGGACTCATATGTCCTCTGAATAAGAAATACTTATCACTGGTTCACCGACTTTAGAGGGAAGTAAAAATTAAACAGAAATATATAGTGATGTTTGCCATTTCCAAAATGGCCTATTAAGATATTAGCATGAAAATGCTACATATATAGCTACATATAATGCTACATATAATGAATGCAGCACTGTGAGTCTACTCTATTGTAATTTAATATCACATCGTGATTTACACTAGGAGACAAACAGTCAGAGAAATGGTTAAGCAAAACAAATCAATGCCTTTTATGAGGCCTGGGAATTTAATAAGCCACAGGATAAATATTGATAAGCTGCAGACAGGTGGAACTGGTTTGTAAAGACATAAAATGATTGTTCTAAGGTTCAAGAAACCTTGAAGCTTACTAACGGGTTGTACAAGATAAGTTCTTGGCATGTTCTCCTCCTGCTAAGTAAGGTCAATCAGGCTCAGTCCATGCAGAACTGGGATGACTTTTAATGCTCTCCTGAAGTAACACTGCCATCTAGATGTAACCTCCTTACCCATGCCTGCTGTTCCTGATCACTTCTAATTGAGGAAATGCTGCCAATCTGATTAGATCATAACAAAAGCAAAGCATGCATGTGCATATATCAGCAACTGGAGGTCTGGGTGCAGCCCCAGGCATGTGCTACTTCAGAAGGAAACCAGATTGTCTTAAATTCTTCAGTCTGGTGGAGCAGGAGAAGGACAGGGTACCACACTGCTGTGGATGTCAGAGGAAAGCTCTAAGGCAATCACAGTAGTGGACTGTATACCATTTCATACTAACTTCCATGAGGCTTTCCTCACACTACTACCATTAGTCACTACTGTGCAGCTACCATTAGCAGCTGTAGACCTGCACTTTGGCATATATGCATAGAGACTGTGAGGTGCTTGAGTATCAGTAGAACCTCTTTTGTGAGCAAGTACTTCTGATCCTGTGGTCTAACAAGGGAGCCAAGGGCAAGGCAATCAATGGCTCACCTCGTGAAAAAACAAGTTCAGATAAAGAACCTCCGATATAACTACATGAAAATTAAACCAACACAGTTCTAAAGATTTGGGTCCTGTTTGACTCACGAGGTCTGTACAAGAGTAGAGATTATATATATCCACTTGTGAGCTGAAACACCTGCCAATGAGACTTTCCATATTTACATAAGCTGTAGCATTTCACTGTCAAGCTGTGAATTTTATGAATCCTGAGAAAGTGCAGATTTGATTCAAGTATGAGTTTAAGATTTCTTAGCACCATAGTTTTAACATGCTCTTCCAGAAGTAAGCTGTTTTCATTCCAGGCACATGCACACTCCCTAAATAGGCACAGATCTAGATCTAGATGGGAGAAGGAAAAGGTCACATTAATTTTTAGCCCTTACCCTTTATCTAAAGGGCATTTAAGATGACAAACAACCAAGAACTTCTATTACGAAGCCCTGACACTGAATCTTTTAGTGCATGTTTCCATTTTCTCACTTGTAATATGGAAATTGCATCTAATCCTTTCAAGCCTACAGAAGCAGCCCCAATTTGCATTGCCTAGCAGAGGGAACAGGGCGCTGGCCCATCCACAGGGTCCCACGCTGCTTGCACGCAGAAGACAGACTAGAAATGTAGAACCATTTAAAAAGAATACTTCTGTTCCACGTACACAAGTAAGCAATGTGTCTGGCCATTCTATCGTGTTTATTTATTGTGGCTCATTCAAGTGGGGCTGGATTAGTACATCTATGAAAAAGTCCTCTAGAGTTCAGAAAATTAGCGGATCAATCTCCAAATGTATGACTTGCATTGGCCTAAGACAGAAACAAAGTGTATTGATGAGAAAATCCCAGGCTTAGCTTGAATGGGTAACAGTTAGGAAAACCACCACAGTGCAGAAATTTAAATGCATCACTGGATAAGCAGACTGTCCCCAGAAAGCAAGGTCATTCCCACAGAAAGCAAGGTCATTCTCAAAGTCTATTTAAAAGCATGTCCCTTTGGATGCAGAGCAGAGTTCAAAGTTGGAAAAAAGGTAGGAAACACAAGAGCAGAGTTTCAGAGTTGAATGAGAAAAAACACACTAAAAAGGGGATGACGGTCTTTTACAGAGCCTGGTTCTTCAGTACCTCACAGCACTGTTGCAAATTTGAGTGCAAAAATATTAGAGCCACCATGGGTGAATTATTCAGGGTTAGTAGCATCCTTGCAAATAATGCTGGAGCTGCTGGATGAGGCAGAATAAACACACAGGAGAGCAGGAAATCAAAGAAGTTGTCTATTTGTTACTGGCGGCAGCACTGTGTATTTCTGCAAGTAAAAATATCCCCTGCTCCCCTGACAATGCCAGTCAGTGCTGCTACCACTTTTTTTTTTGCATTCAATAGAAAGAACCCACAAAAGGGCATCCCTTTACAGACAATGTGGGAAGTTTGTCCCTCTGCCGTGAACAGGGCTCTGCTTCTCTCCTCCTTCAGGCACTGGATTTATTTCCTAGCCACTGCTGGAGTGGCCTTGCAGGCAGATTTCCTGCCAGCATGGTCACACTCAATGTGGGAATATTGGATGCAGACAATGAGTGTTTAATAAAAGCTTACAAGGGTTGGGTGTTTTTTCCTTTCTTTTTTTTTTTTTTTAATTTAACTTGAGCTTGTTTCATTGCTAATGCAATAATTGATTGCAGTCAAGTCCAGTACAGTCAAAATTCAAATAAACCTATAAAAGCCCTTTCTGGGAAGTTACGAGGCATCAGAGCAACCAAAAAAATTTGAAGAATAATCCCCCATGTTTCTCAAGACAAACAAACGGCTAGCCCAAAGGTTGCTAAAGAATTCAGGGCAAGGCAGAGCAGAGCAGAGCAGAGGCAGCTCAGGGCAGAGACAGCTCAGAATTGTGGTGAAACAAGGGCCTTGTCTACTACTGAGCAATACTCTGCCCCTAGTCAGCTCACTGCTGTTATATCCCACCTGCTGTAACTATCTCCTGGCAGGGACCATCTAGAGGACAGCCTTCTTGTCAGCTGTCTGTTTTCCTGAGTGAGAAAATATGCTGGCTGGAGGTTAGAGAGAGAACTGAGGCTAGCACAGGAATGGCATCCATCATCTCTCAGCATTCACCAAGGCAAGAGGCACACAGCAAGAGTCCCAAGCAGTGCTCTGCTCTATGTGTTGTGAAGCTGGGGTCACTGTAAACTACAGGGACACAAGCAGATTTCATGCTTCAAAGAGATTTCTTTCTCCAACTCTCTGGCTGGCTTCAGTGAAACTTTAGGGATTTTTCTCCTTATTTGGGGTTTGTGGTAGTTCCTTCCCTCTGTTTTAACTGCCTCCAGCAAAGTTATTTAATCCTCTACCTTCCTTCCCACACACAGAAATATGAAATTATGCTGAACACAGCAAATATGCATATTTTTCACAGGTTTTAAGATTAACTATTTTCCCATAAGAGGAAGGAAGCATCTGTAGAAGTCTTGCAACACTTTTTCTTGAGGTTATTTGAATGTTTTCAGATATTTTAAGAACACGTCTTCAGAGAAAGCACATTTCTCAGGTTTTCCTGTCACCACCTCTTGTTTCAGGAGTTTATATTTTTCATGCAAGTAATTTCAGTGACCACTGTTAGATTAATTTAGGACTGCAATTCCTGTGAGCAAACATCCACATCACCAAAGTCACTGCTGTGACTAGTATTGACCCATCAGATGGAAACACTGCATATAAGACAAAGAGTAATGCATTACAGAAATTAAAATGTGGTCTGTCCAGAAAATGCTTAAAATCCCCAACAATGGTAGGGCAGTGTAGAGAAGTCTGTATTTTTACCATCAAGATGCATCTCTTTGGGTAAATAAAAAGACAAACTGTCTAAGTCCAGCAGCCCCAAAGAAGGGCTTTGCTCAATTGGTAAAAACATAACACAAGTGGGGAAAAATGTTGTATAAAATGCTATGTGTGTGGCAGGAGGTTGTTTTTCCTTCCATCAGTTAATTTGGTAGAAACATTCTTTACCGTAATATCAAGGTAACTCCGCTCAAGCTGGCAAGTTCCTACTAGCTGGAGATGCAAACCTCTGGAGCCCCAGCAAAGGCGTGCTTCCGTCTGTGGCACCGTGGTTATTTTCTCAACAGGCTATCTGCAGGATGAGCTGTTTTCTTAATTTCCACCTCCTTTTTGTTTTCTGCCAGTTTCTGTGGTAAGGTAGAAATCCTGTGACTTGTGACCAGTTGCTGAGGCTGGATTTGCAGGCAGTGATCCCATTAAACCTGACATGCTGCCTAAGTCCAGATTCATGCATCCAGTGAAGATTTAGTCTACATACTCTTACCAAAGATTCAAATATTAGGTAAAGGTAGAGCAGGCCAGAATAAAAACTGAAACCAGAAAATTTCTTTGTGTAGAACCAGAACTGAAGTCAGTAATGCTATGTTCCTTTGATCATTTTCTCTTCTCAAAGACTGTGTGGAAATCCTTTCCTGGCGTTCACCTACACACTCCACACCACCGAAACTACCTGCTGCTACCTCTCCTCACGCAAGATTGTCTCATATTACACCCTTCCAGATGTTCTTTTATGATGTGACACTCACCACTTTCATCAGGATTTTGTTATTGTGCATTTCCAGCAAAACATTTTACATTTCCAGCAAAGCAATACTTAGCATAGAAAACTTAGTAGATGTCCAGGATCTATCTTAATATTTATTTATCTCCAGTTAAAAGAGTATCTCAAATGTTGCCTGTGGACCTTTCTCAGCTGATCCATCCCTTCACCTCACCAAGGTGAAGGGCAATGTGGTACCTGTCACATTTTTGGGCAACTGGCATCACACTCTGAAGGCTGAAAAGATTTTCTGCTGCAAGATCCACAAAAGACAATGCACACACATTTTATAGAACACATTGTCCTTGCCCGTGACACTTTTCTATATCCAAACCCAAAGCACCAAATAACAGATGGTAATGATACAACCTGGCACAAAATTAAGAAATCAGTTGATGTGGTAAAAACACTGGTCCACAACAGGACCCTGGATAATAAGACCATGAAGAGAGAGTGAGCTTGGGTCACCACCCTGGATTACTCAGAGCATGATTACACCTGACATTTCATCTAACCTGTTTAATTCCTCTACTATAGTAGGCTGTCCCCATGACTCGGGATCAATTTTTCTTCTTATTAGGCATTTTCTCCCCTTACTGTTTAATCCAAAGTCTGTCTTACTCTTGTCACTACAATGATTAAAACCCCCACTGCTATTGTAGCAGGAATGCAGATTCCTTTGTCCTACTGCAGTTATAGTTTAGAGATTAGGATGTCTTACCAACACAATGTTCCCTTCTGCTTTCAAGGCAGTACAGGGTTTTTGTCCCTGTTTTTGTCCCAGGGCATGACGTAGAGCTGTATTACATTGCTTGACACAGAGATGCTGCCTTATAAAGTCAGAAGGCTACATAAATAATTCATCATTAAGAGAACAGTGTGCCCTGAAATCTGCCATACATTACAGCTAGTGCTGTCTGGGGGAAACAAGCAAAAAAAAACCCCAACAAAAAAAGTCATCTGCAGAATAACTAGCTGGGAAACACCTGCCATGACTTTCCTATCTTAAGACAGAAATTTCCAATTAATTACTAGGTCTGAATTAAAAATCTATTAAGCTTTCTTAGAGTGAAAATCTTTTAAATTTAACAAAACTTTCATTTTTCATTATCTAGAGGAGCCCACAATTTAGACGAGGGGTTTATTTAATTATCCTTAAATGTGGCACTCCAGTACTTCATCCTCTCTGGTACAAATGGATGTGGAACAGGCTGAAAGACCAGGAAATGAGGAAGTGGAAAACAAGTATCTCCAAGAGGTGGCACCAGACTGCTGCCTGAGGATCCTGTGAAGGAGCATGAAAGGTCTCCCCTTATACTCAGCCTTTCATAGGTTCCTCACTTAAAATCATCTTCTTATTTACAGCACATGGAACAAGTAATAGGAGGGAAGGGCTAGTGTTTAGCATGCAGAGAGTTTCTGTGTAAAATTCGAGATATTTTATGGGCGAAAAGCCTTCTTGGCATGCTCCCACTCTTAGGATCTTAACCTCATGTGAGTGAGTAATTTGCATGCCTGTGGCTGGACCAGCTGGCTCAAAAATTCATTCTTGTCCAAGTCAAAACTGCAGAAGTATTCTAGATTTGGTCTAAACTGAGTAGAATTAAAATTCAGTATGATTATTATTTTAATCTACCCAAGTTTTGATGTCTCGGTACAGAAAGGAGACAGAAGATACCAAATCACACAGCCCAGAACATCAGAAGAAATTATACTAAAGAATCTAATAGTTATTTTCTCCCTTTTGTGGTGGGGAAATATCTAAATTTGGTATTTCAACTGTTGACAGAGTCAATAATTTGATCTACTTCAACAGTGTATAGAAGTCATGACTTCTTGGTGATGTCCTTCTTCTTATATCAACAGTATTAGTTTACATTTTCCAGTGGAAAGCCAACCAGCTGTTGGTTTCTGATGCAACTTTCTCACTCACAACATGAGCTATTATTCAGCAAGGTAGCCAAAATCCAATTGTTTCCATGATAAATCCTGCCCACATCTGAGATTACACATCACAGTTGGAACTGTGATTTTATAACCACTAAAAAGCAGAATCAACCAATGTGGTCAGAAGCTCAGCAGTGTGGTCTCTGTTCTCACAGCAGTATCTGTACCCAGCCCCAGGCACTACTGTGCCATGGGAGAGATGCTGGGCAGGCACCCTGCAGACCCTCCAGGAAAGCCAGCTCTGCCAAGGAGCACAGCTGGTTTAACAGAGCCCCTCCACTGCCTTAGCAGGATTATGGGATAATCCTTCTCCTCAGGGGCCACAGTTCATTTTGCCATCACAGACACATTACTGTCAGTCTAAGATGCTGGATTTACTGCAGCCTTTATCACGCAGCCTGTGAGACCTGACAAAGCACAGATCAGAAATTATAAGGATCTCCCAAAAAAAGGCATAACCTAAAAAGGGCCAGTTTATATCCAGCCAGACCACCCTCCTGACAGTTCAATTTAACTGCTCCCAAGGTATGCAAAACTTCTGCTCCATTGGTAGGATTGACTGTGGCTCTTCATTTGACCCTGAAAGCCTGAAGAAATACATCCCATTTGGTTCACTGGAAATTCAGATGTGTGCAGAGCTGCAGTTTTATCAACGAGGGGTTTTTCCCAAGACAAGCTGTTAACCACAGCAGGATTAGAGCTCCTGGGTGGAAACAGAAAGGGGAGTGTGGGGAACAAAGGAGAGACTTTCTTAGTAAGCTGTGAGTGTAAGTTGTGCAATATTACCAGGTCTGTGAAAGTCTCTAAAATGTGCCCTGGGTGACTTGTTCCTAAAATTTTGCCCTCAGTTAGTCAGGGGAATTCTGATTCACTGATTGCTCAGGGTATGGTGGTTACCTACAGGCTGCTTGAGAAACTGGACACCCTACAGCCTCTCAAGATGTGCATCTACCAGAGACTGGTTTCTTTTTATCCCACAGGCAGGAAGAGGCAGAGACTATTCTCTTCATCCCTCATTCTGATGTAACAGCAATCCAGATTGAAGCAAAAGGACCTCATATAATCTGACAAGTTCCTGTGAACATAATAACTATTCTGTTCTTATTCTTCCAAATAATTCTAATAATATTCTTAATAGGTCTAAATTTTTGCCCCCTGTACAACAACTAGTACTAGAGTATTACTCCTATAATCTTGATTTTTTCCCTTCCTTCCATATGAACTGTTTAACTTGACACTGCTTCAACCCTCTTCATTCCTTCTCTAGAGAGAGGCACAGTACCAGAACTACCAAAAGCAATATCAGGAGTGGTGCTTTACTATGTTAATAAGAATGATTTGGCAGTGAATATTATACACTTTTCCCCCTCCTTTTTAGTCAGACCACAGGTTTCATCAGAGGATGTCAGTAATGCAAATTTCTACCAAACACCAAAAAATAATTTCTGTGTTTTTCTCTCTGAAGGTGGTCTTTCATTTGGGCTAACTCCATCTGCATGCCACATCACAAAGCCACATCACAATCTGGCATCCAGACTAATAGTGAGTAACATCCAGGCAGTCATGGTAATTTTTGGAGCAGCTCTACGATATATTTTCCTTACCTCTACTTGGGGCCAACCACAGCCACAGCCCGTTCTGTGCTGCAATGAAACCCCACAGCATTGCTCCTGATGGGCACATCACCTGCTCCGTCCTGGACCCTGCTGACACTCACAGGCACGGGTCCCTGCCCTGGCCACATGCAAATCTTCTTCTTCGGTGCCCTCTCATCCCATCCAGTGAGCACCTAAGCTTTGGTACATAAAACAGTAACACCCATGTAGGGAGTAGGTGTCAAGGAAGATACCTCTCCTTCACAAACATAAGAACAAGGAGAATCTGTGTCCTTGCCCAGGTATCTGCTTTCTCCTATCCTTTTTAAATGGTAAGATAAATGTCAGACTGCATCTATTACTAAATGCAAGGCAAAAATAAAAGGCTTCTGCTACATACCAGACTGATTATAGATCATGGACTGCTAGTGATGTTGATTCATTGCCTTGCAATGATTGCCTAGGAAAAAAACTAGCAGGGATTACTCTCTGGCCCTGAATGTCAAACTAGGTTGTCTTCCTCTCCAGTAAAGTGCCCAGGCTCATATGAATACAGGATTTCTCAGGTACCACAGTCACACCCCAAAACCCAATACCCTCAGCTAAGAGATATTTTGGTAATTTATGGCTCAGCCACTCCTCATATGGCTTCCCCTCAAGGCCTTGCACCATCCTTGTAGGCCTGTCCTGGAAGGTCTCCAACAACTTCATACCTTAATTCTGTTTTAGCACCCAAAAATGTACACAATATCCAAAGTGAGGCCACTCGAGCGAATTACAGAGAGGGACAATCCCCTCCTTTGCCAGATCAGTGTTTCTAGGCCTGATACTGATACCCCTCAGGACATGGGTGGCACTCCTGCCTGCCAGGGCACAGCTGACATTTCCATGTCAGTCAGCACAGTGAACTCAGACTTTCTAGACTGAGCCCAGACTTCTAATTCCTTCTGTTTCTCTTCCATCCTGTACATATTTGTTAATTTGTCAAATAAGACAATGGGCATCACAGTGGGAAAGAAAGTCCTCCTTGTCCTGCTGTCCTTGTGGGCACTCCTTTCCTGTATCCAGTATATGACCTTTCTTTGAGGAGTCTCTGGGATGATCCTACCAATTTCCTCCTCCACCTTCTGAGCACTCCAAAGCCTGCTCTCCGCCTCGCACAGGTCAGTCCACTAGTGGCTCAGTGCCTCAAATACAAGATGCATCCCACTAACTGAGGAGGCCCCCACCAGTGACAGCCCCAGGCATAGGCAGCATGTACAGCCTGAAGCCCTGGCAGACTTGAGAAGCTTCATCCATCCTTGCAGGGCTCCAGCTTCAGCAGCTGCTGGCACCAAGCCCCGGGGCACATTTCTGCCATGCTGGGCAGCCTCAAGCAGGGCAACCCTTGACTGACCACCATTCCTACCCCTTTCCTGGCCCGCACAGAATGCACTCCTGGAAGCCAGATCCCTGGGAGCCGGACCTCTTCTTTTTTTGCACTCCTCTGTTAAAAATTCCTCTCAAGGGGCTACAGAGGCTTTGGCCCATGCTCCAAGTTTGTGTTGCTTTCCTTGACACACTTCTTCAGACCTGCTTCAGCTGACTGCCTGTGCTCATTCTCTCCCTGTTCTTCTTCCCTGGGCATGGATCCAGCCCTAGCCTTCAGAGACAAGTTCTGTCCCTTTTGAGACCCATTCTCCTCTGCTTGGAGGACTACAGTACTTGAAGACACCTTAAGAGATTGCCCTGCTGCTGCAGCAGCCGCAAGGCAGAACAGCCTTTCATGTGCTGCTCCAGCTCCATCTTAAAACTTAAGGCGCTGCTGACTGAAAAGCTCTTACAGAACCCTGTACTTCAGACAGCTACCAGTCCGCCTCAATTTTCCAGCCTCAGTCTTTTTCCCAGTCTATTTACGGACGCTTAATCTTGTACCAAGTGCCTGTTACACAGAGTAGGTCATTCCTGAAGGGATGCTTTCTTCTTTAATGAAAATATACAAAGAATAAGGAAAGCAGCCCCTTGCAATGGCCCAAAAGTTGAGCATCACTCCTTGCCGTAGCTTCTGCTCCTGCCTACAGGCAACTTACAGACGAGGCAGTGCCAGCCTTCTCAGAGGTGGGCAAGGACAAGAGAGAGCAGACAGCAAGAAGAGGTTTAAGCTGTGCCAAGAGACATTTGGGTTGGACATTAGGAAGAACCTTTTCCCTGAAAGGGGGATTCCACATTGGAATGGGCTGCCCAGGGCCAGGGTGGAATCCCCACAGTGGGAGTTGGCCAGGAAAGGAAAGCCTGGGCATGGCACTCAGTGCTGCGCTCTAGTTGCCATGGTGGGGATGGTTGGACGCCATGGTTCCAATAGGGCTCTTGCAAGGCGATGCATGCTGTACTTCTGTGACATCGCAGCCCCTGGGCACAGCGCGGTGGTTGGCACCTGCTGCCAGCCCCCCAGGCAGAAGCGGCTGCGCACAGAGCGAGGCCAGAGCCTGTGTGAAGCTGGCAACTGGTCGCGCACCAGCACCATGGCCGGCCAGGGCTTCCCCTGGCTCCTGCTGCTTGCGCTGCTGGTGATCTTGGGTCGTCCCCTGGATACTTCCAGCCGTCCTGCCGGGGACCCGGGCACCTCGGCTCTGCTTGCTGAGGTCCCGGAGGAGTGGGACGTGGGCCCAGGAACGACCCCCTTGGGGCACGTGGCGCTGCTTTCTTGGAGCTGCACAGTCGTGGACCTGGTGGTGACGGGCGTCTCACTCAGCTGGTGGCTGCGCAACAGGCTCCAGGCACGCGGGCGAGAGGTCGGGGAGGGAGGGAAGTCAGGCAGGAGGGATGGTGCCGGAAGGTGGGGCCGGGAGCTGTCCAAGGCCTTGGGCCAAGCCGGTGTCGAGCGAGACCTGAGCGCCCCCGTGGAGGAGAAAAGTTGGGCAGGTCGCCGGGGTCCTGGGCCTCTTGGGCAGCCCTTTGCCCAAGGCCCGGAGGCGGCGGGAGGGGCTCAGCCCCCGGGCGCGAATCGGGCCAGGGCTGAGCCCCAGGGACACCCGGCAGAGCCTCCGCCCGGGGCTGCCCAGCCGGGCGTGAGTGTCTCCCGCAGGGGCCAAAGCCAGCCCGAGAAGCCTCAGCCCCCCGAGGCCCCTCTGCCCCCTCGCATCAGGCTCCCTGTGTTGTGCCTTCCAGGAGAAGCAGCAGAGCTCCTCGGCCTCTGCAGGGACGGGCTGCCAGGGACACAGCTGCTGCAAGGAGCTGCTCCAGCTGCTGAGGGACAACCGTGCCCTGATGCGGCTGTGCGTGCGCCACCGCCCTCTGCAGAGGCCCAGACAGAAGAGAAAAAGGAAATGGGGCATGTGGAACAGGAGGAGACTCTACTTCTCCCCTTGACGCTGCCTCTCCAGCCCGGCTCTCCGTTTGTAGGTCTCTGCTGGGGATGCATGACCAGTGCTCAGCCCGGGCACTGCAACATCCCCCACCATAAGTGTTAGTAAAGCCCCCCAGTTTTAGGCTTAGGTATAGGGTTCCCCGCAGTCTGTTCCCCCAGAAGTTGTAGTTTCTCATAGAGTTCAAGTTGCCAAAAGTTGATGTAGTCTTAGGCATAAGGTTCTCTCCCCTGTTGTCTTTGCACCTCCTAGCTGTAGCTCTTATGAGAAGTCCAAATCAATAAAGTTCACCTTTTCTCTACATTGCTGCAGTACAATTTTTTACTGCTGTTGCATCTGAGAGGGGACAGAGCTATTGCACGGTTTTGCACCTGATCTGCAGAGCAGCTGGAAGGGGGAGGCTGGGTGTAAGAGCAGTGCTTGACAGAGAGAGAGTATGGAGGGCAGGTGGGAAGAAGACTCTGCGGCAGTATTCTCTTGCCTCCATCTTCAAAAGAAGCTCTGATTCGATCAGTGTCCATACTGTGCCAGGGGGCCCCCAAAGGCACAGGGAGGTGTCGTCTGGGTGGTGTATGCTGGGGAACTCAAAATAGTCCTTTAGCAGGCAGAAGGTTGAGACACACACAAGGCTGCCTAGCAATTTTTTTCTATTCTTTTTCTATGTTTCTACCTTTCTAGGAAGCCCTCCACCTCCTTTCATGCTAAGTAAAGAAAGAGAAGAGCAACTTTCTGTAAAACAGAATATCCATTCTAAATGAGGTCCTTACTGCTCACAAATATTGAATAAAACAACCCTTAAATTGAACAGATGTTAGTACTCTACCAAATTACTGCAGCAGCTCCTATCCTTTCCTTCAGCATTCACACAGCTTCAGAAAATTCCATCCAACCCAAACATCTTTAATTCTCATCTCCACTTGAAAACAGCCTTGCTGCTCCTTTCTCTTCAAATCCCCTTCCTGCTAATAGGCATCACTTTAAGGGGCATCCTGCCACAATGAACCAGTAGCTGGAGCCATAGCACCCATGGTTCTGCTCTCCATGTGTATTTGGGTATCTCATTATTCCCTTGGTTTTATTTTGAGCTCCTCCGTTTTAATGCACCCAATAATATTTTCAGTCTGCTATTAGAATACTTGGAGTTTATCATATCCTTCTAACCCCTTGAATCCTTAATCCTCAAAATAAATTGCATTAGATGTTTCCAGCACTCACAGCTCAGAAATTTGAAACGAAAAGCCATTATGACTAAAAGCTCAGAATTTAAATAAAGACAGCCAAAAAACAGCTCACAACACGTGAATTTTAATTAATTTACAACTATCCCATCATTTGATTGGATTTTACTGTAAACGCTCAAATCCTGTTGTTTAGCTTTTTAGTGGCTGCAGGCCTCAGCAACTGACTGTGCAGTAGGCATTTTAAGAAGCAAACCTAGAGTTTGAGTGTCAAGCCACTAACACAATGTGTATACCCCAGGTGGCTGAAATACAGCACTTATAAAGAGACTTGCTGACATCAGAATGTCTTCCCCCTGCAGAGAGCATTTTGGACAAGCAGGAATCCTTTTGAGAGCTCAAGCAATTCCAACAGTGATCCCCTCAAACTACCCCATGTCAGAAGCAATACACAATTTCATTTTTTCTTCACACTATGAATTCACTTTGCCATTTTTAACTCTCTGTTGAATGCCCATTATTTCCCTTCAGCAATGATTCCTGACTTTTATTTAACCCCTATGCCCCTCATTCTCCTGGATAAGGAGCCAAGCACGTACACAGATAGAAGGAAATTGAACCTGCACAAGAATTGAACCTCAGCAACTGGGGTGTTTTTGGAGGGTCTCATGTGGGAGCTTGTTTGTGGGTCAAAGTACGGTATGGGAAATGCTACAAATATTTGCCTAAAAAAATACATTTTAAAAGAAGCACCAATTCTATGTGTGCCTTTGGAATTTTGCTTTAAAGGAATGTGCACTTGCAGATGACTGCAAATTGAGCTCAGCTCTTCAACAAACATTTCTCGTTTGTTTTTTCATTGGGTCAGACAACAAATCACACCTCTGAGAACCACTCTGATTTGGAGGAGTTCCAAAAGGTCTTTGCAGGTGGTCTCAGTGAATATTTTGGTTGGCCTGTGCTTTCCCCAGGGCTTAGCCGTTCTTCCAGTGCAGTTTTTGGGCTTCACATTCTGTTCCTCTCTTCCTTTCTCCCAGTCTCTCTCCAACTGCCACGAAGACAATAGTTTGTTCTTTTAGGTCATTCCTCTGAGATAATTCCAGTTCTCCAGAGTCCATATATCTTACAGCTTTGAAAACAACCCAAACCACGTGGATTTGAGACTACATTAGTTTTATTTCAGTTCTTGAACCACCCTTTCCACCATGCCAGCTTAGAACTGTGTTTGCACAATCTCTGCAATATTGTTCAGTGCGTGGATAGGAAAAACCAGCAAGCCTGGAGCAAAAATGAGCAGTCCAGATAGGCTCAGGAATTAACACAGAATCAACAGGAATCTGTTTAACCTGCCACATCTGCAGGACCAAAACAAAGCACAGTTAATCTGCATAAACTGAGCGAGCTCTTTGGAAACTTCAGCCAAAAACGCGGCCCGTGGAGGACCCTTTTCGGAGGGCAGCGGTGCCATCTAGCGAGAGGAAGGACTCGCTGCACCATTTACATCCCGCAGCAGCAACACAGAACACCTGGATTTAGCTGCTGGAAAGGTTGAAATGTTGAAAAGGTGCACTACAGAAAATAAAATGTCTTCTCGTGACGCCACTTTTTGATAAAGGAAAGACATAAACAGATTTTTTAGCAACACCTGAATATTCATTTCTATGGGAAGATTTCTTTATTTCTTCTTGGCTTCCCCATTATACATATATGTTAAAAATTACTGGAAATATTTTTAATTATGGACTGTTTTTTAAAATAAACAGTAATTTTTTCAGTGCTTTGCCTTCAAGAACTTATATGACAAGTGATTACAATGACAATGGATCAGATGAAATCAGGTTTCAAAGTTTATTTTAATCCTGTTGTTTTTTTGACTCCAATGAAGTCTGACAGAAACCCCGTATGCCTGTTCAGTACTTTAAAAAATTCTTATGTACGATTACACACTGATAAATCTATGAAAATATGAAAGATACATTGATATATACTGGCAAACATCCCGAAAGATGTTGACCAAAGCTGAAAGAGGCCAACTTCCACAGAGAAAAAGACCAGGCAAAAGAATAGAATATGTTTGAAAGAAGAAAAGATGAAATGCCTTAATTATCTGTAGAGGACAGACCTCAGACAAGTCAGACGTTGCTCATGTGTAACCCCTTTGCACTTCTGTGTCTCATAGCCCAAGACACAGTACCTTGGGGGTGTACGTTACTGTTAATACGTGTTTAGCATGAGCTGCAGAAAAGTGCTTAGAAACCTAAACACCTTTGTGGCTGTTTATTCATGTATTGTGTCTGGTATTGGACTTCACCTGTTGTATATTGATCCCAGAAGTTTAGTTCACAGATCGCCACTTCCTCATCATTAATAAATCCATAGGCCCCTTTGTCGAGGAACACACCTGGTGCGGGCAGCCCGGTTTGCAAACTGCAGTGTGAGATGCAGATTGAGCTCTGGGTGGGAGCCCAGACAGACGAGGCCGTGAGCTGCCAGCCCTTCACATAACAAAGAGCGCAAAGAGGGGTGGCAGCCGGTGAATGGACACTGAGGGACTCGGGAGGAAGAGCGAGACTTGTGAGCGGGTAGATTGTGAGGGGAGAAAAGCCTGGGGTTCCTTTGCTGGGGATCCTCCTCGGAGGCACCAGCTCGGGCTGTTCGTGTGTTCCTGTGCCCTGAATAAATGGCTTCATGGAACGTCACGTCTGACACTGCCATGGGAAACCTGGGGTCGAACTCGTGAGGAAACCTGGTCTGACTGTGTGAGTGGGGCATGTGGGGAGTCAAGTCAGGCTCCCACTGGAGCCACCCGCTGTGGAGGGGCTTCAGTCCCAGCAGCGAAAGTCTCTGGCCTTGGGAGTGTGACCAGCAGAGAGGCTCGAGAATGCTGGAAATTTGCTTAACATTCTTTTGAGCCTGTTTTGAACCATGTGAGGTGACCAGTTTTTCCCTGAGACAGAAGTATGCTGTTCATCTCTTGACTCTTCCCAAGCAAGGTCCTCTGCATCTTCTCAGATGAACAAATTGTGCATATCAGGACACCTTCAAGTTTGTTGTTGCAGCCTCTACAGGTCATGGTATTCAGCTCCATGAAAACAGCGGGTACCCAGCAATGCCTGAAACAAATCTCTGGCAAATACATACATATTTGTCACTCAAAATTTGCTCTTTTATTTTGACAAGCTGTAAGAAAGATCCCCTGACAGAATTATGACTTCACAGCTCACAGCTGTTACTTATGCTCTATAAAATGTCACCAACATCTGCTACCACAGTGAAATGCAGAACTGCGAAGCAATCTGAAGTTCAGATGTAAATAAACAAAACCATTTTCCAAACAATGGTTTAAAAGGCAATAACACTGAAATAACCTAAGTATTTTAAAATCTAAAAGGGTATCAGTTGGTTGAATTTTTATGGAATGAGATGCATATGCGAATATAAAACTTCAGTTTCCCAAGTGTAAATCGTATGTGACTCTCTGGATGAACTCAAGGTTTTCAAAGGTTGTTTCTATGTTTTGTCCGCTGTGTTGGCACTCCTGGTCCTCACATTTAACATTCACAGAAAGACAGGTGCCCCTTTATATAGTGCCTTAGGATGTATCACTTCTGGGCAATTCAGAAGTGCCACAGGCACACTGAAAGTCACATCCCGAAAGAGATGTCCTGGGACACTGAGCCAGACCTGCAGGCACCTCCTCTGAGGCCTCATGTCACACAGCAACCCCCCTGACCTGGCTGGGAAAAGGAACATGCATTATTTGCCTTAGGGCAGCCAAATTACTCCAACTGTTCTTTCAAGCATCTGGAAATGGCCCTGATCAGTGAAAAAGCACCAGTTATTGCAATCCAAATACCTGAACTTTAGAAATATCTTGTGAAACACTTTGTGAAAATATAAGGGCCCTACCACCAGGGATGCAAACCTAAACGTACTTTTACAAATACACACAGTCCAATTTTTACGGCATGCAATGGATCTCCACACCCCATCTTCAGTATCCTTTGGTACAAAGAACTTGCTGACCCAGAGCAAAAGAAACTGTCCTGATCTCCTAAATGAAGTACAATCTTCACTTCTTGGGCTTTTCTGAAAGGAGTCTCTGCAAAAACAATCAGCAAGGGACACTGCAGGAAGCATTGGAAAGTCAAAGGCTGGACATCCAAACCACTCTGTCAGTTTCTTGGGATATACTGACAGCCAGTCTCCTAGAAATAAGATAGATGATGAGAATAAGACAATGAGAGGAATGACGGATTGGTCTTTACAAACAAGCTGTGGGTCTGCTAGTAGATACAACTAGCACTGAGAGATAAAAGAAATAATGGGAAGGATGACTGATGAATGGAAAAAGATATTTGCTTTTACAAATAAACTTTAGGTTTGCTGATAAATGAAACTGGACATTGAAAGATGAAAGAAACAATGGGGAAAACCCTTAATTCCATAAGAACTAAAAATTAAAAGGGAGGTGTGGGAATCCAGAGCATCCCTCTGGTTGCCCTGGAAGGTCTGGGACCCTGGCAGGGGGTCAGGAAGCCCCTGTACAGAGCCCTGAGAGAGACAGTCTCTCATCCCTGTTCATGGAAAAGAGTTTTCAACCCTACAAGCCTGAGTATCTGATATAAGAGTAATTAGTGTGGCACAGGTGCAAATGTAGAATTTAAGAGATTTTAGATAAGGGATTTGGGGGGCAAGATGGAGGAAATTGGGCGTGCCTTGTCCTTCTTCTTTAAGCCCTCCATGTTTCACTGTCGTGTTGGCNTCCTCCAAAAATTTGAGAGACCCCAGGGGAATGTCCCATGGCTTCTCCCTTTATTCGAATAAAGTAAAAGGACTCCTCTGTCTCCTTTTTGGACATAAACCTCTGATGTTTGTGGATTAATTTTCGTAAGAACAATAATGAGAACTTCTCCCAAATGTGCAGATCTATCCACACCCCCCAAAGCTGTAGGCTGGTGTCAGAAAAGCCAGAATCCAACAGACCTACTCTTCCTGGAGTCATGTGAACACTAGGTATAGGATGGAGCTGGTGCCAAATGTCATTGAGATTTTACAAGTGTTAAAGGAGATCAGTGAGAAGGTTTTCTCCACCTGTGGCACACGGAAGGACTCCAGGGATGGGAGCAGGTAGTGGTGGGATGTGTGTGTGTTGTAGCCAGGGAGCCTTGCACAGAATAGAAGCAATAGTAGACTCTACCCTGAAACACACACTCCTCCACCGATGCTTTGAGATAACAATAGCTGCACCTACAAAATTTCCTCCCAGGATCAAAGTTTTAGCTTGGCATAGGTAACCTATTAGCAGGATCAAGGAAATCACCATTGCTAGATGACCTTTAAAAAGTAACATCTTGTAAACTTCAAATTTTCAGAGAAAAGTCCAGAGGGAACCAAAGCTACAGATGGCTCACTACCCTGAGGAACCACGTGGAGAAGCAAAACTTGGAACTGCACAGGGGCTGATAAATTAACCTCTTTATTGCCTGTGTGTTCATAGAGCTTGGAGCTGTCAGATGCTCTGAGATTGTCTGTCACCTTCCAAGGCCATGACTCCCAAGCCTGGCTAGGACAACACTGGAGCTGGGGACAGCCAGAAGCTGGATTTTGAAAACAGTACTAGCTGTGGATAGCAGGGTAGCATTTCCACCTAAGGTTTGGGATTAAGAAATAGAATAAAACATTCTCCACTCCATGGACAGTTTCAAGGACTTTAGTAAGATATTTAATGAAAGTGCTAAGATTACAAGCAGCTTCAAGAAAGCTCAGGAGTCTAAGGACAGACAAGAAAAGATTATTCTGCTAAACAACTTGTAGAGGTAATTAAGATCCAGATAACACTGAAGAACCTCTGCATTCTATGTGACATTCAAGATGTGGCAGAGAATGTGACACTATCACAGACAGTACTGTAAGTGATTTAATGAAGGGTGTCTAATAAGAAAAAAATACAGATACACTCTGCTTGACAACTAGTAGTAAGGTAGGCCAAAGCCATGTGACTACTTAACAGCAGACAAGAGGCTGAGCCAGGATCTAACACACAGGAATAACATGGAGTCCTGGGAGCTCTCAGAAAAGAAACCAAAAATACTCCAAAAAAATAAGAGGAACTGAGGCAGAAGCGTGTTCCCCTCTCTTTCAGCTGCATGCTGGATGGGTGCAATTTCAGATCTAAAGGACTAACCTCATTATTTCAGCCAACAAAGACCACCTGGCTCAGTGCTCGTATGCAGGTAGCCCTATAGTGCAATGGTGTTGCAGAATTATGGATGTTTAAGATTCACTTCACAGAAAAGGCAGGAGTTACCTATAAAACCTTTAATCTTATACTCTTTCAGTCTAAAAGTAAAGCCAGCCAAAATCATATTACAATTTGTCAGTGTCTTAACAATTGCAAGACTGGACCAAGCTGGCATTTGCCATTTATTTCCAGAGTACATTGCTAGTCACAGGAAATCTACAAGTGATTCCAACTGTGATTCTTTATCCTCTCCTGTAAGAGAGGACTTGGAGCCTAAGACAGCTACAGAAGAGCCCACATTGCTCAAGTCCACTCAAGTTCTCTATTCAAATCTTGTCCAGCTAGAACAGCTTCACTGGATTATTTATGCTATAATTCATATCTGCTGGCCCTCTCTCATATTGCAACCCCTGAGAAGTGAGGCATTCACTGCTCTGGGGTAAAAGAACAGAAAAAGTAATCTTGGGTGTTTTCTGTGAAACATATTTTGCAAGTATTTTAAAAATCAGAAGTTTTATTAGCATCACCTCTCCCAATCCATGACAAACTACAGCCCACCAGTAAGATTAGCACTGAAAAGCTGCTGATGCAATAAAAGACAGTAACTTATGTAATTGAAGCTGTGTATTTTAAAGGCCAAAGGCATCAATAATGCTGAACTGACAATAACAAAGATTTGTCAGCCTTTAAAAGCCTTAAATCTGTGTGGTAGACAAGCCATAGATTTTTCAGCATTTAATATAATTTTAACAGCTTAATGATTAACTGACAATTCATTACAGCATGTTCAGTGGCCAGTATGTTTGACAGGTTCATGCCTATAAGCTATTTGTAGAAGTCTAAACACCAGTTTACCTGGACTGTGGCCCCAAAGGAATAACAAGAACCTCTGCAATGTACAGGTCAGACTCTGTAGATCAGACAGTCAAAGCTGAAATACTACCCACCAGGCACCCTTATCTTGCACCCAAGATAGAACAGGATCCATACTTCCTCCAACTGAGCTACCTAGATAACCAGAGGAGATAGGTTGATACAGATAAATCACACTTTTGTCCCTTGAGTCAAAGGATGTTTACTTTTGCAATTTAATTGCCAAATTCTGCTTAATGCAGAAGTGCATCAAGAAGCAGAAGAAAACAAAAAACAAAAACCCAAAAAAGTTCCTGTACTTTGACAATGTAACCAGTCCTTCACGGCTTCACCTTGCATCTTCTCTGACTCCTCAGCTCATCCTTCCCTTTAGTTCAGGTCCTTCACACCACCACACCATGTTTTTCCCACACTACTTACATTATGTACCACACCTGAATATTCCCTGGCTTCATCACTGCAAGGAAACACAGACTAACACCTCCTTATCCTGCTCCTACAGGTAGGATGTACTAAACAAGGTTTTTTTCCTAAGCACATGAATTCTCAGAAGCTAACTAAGGGTGTTAAGGGCAGACTATTCTTTTATAGCGAAAATCAAGCTTAGGATTGAGTGAGGACAAAGTCCTAAAGGAATGGTTGCAGAAAGGAGGATTAACAGCAATTGAAAGACAGACCAAGCAGTGTGATGCTGCAAGGACGTTTGTTGACAAAAGGACAGATATTTATACTGTTTTAGCCTCTGCATAACAATTCCCAACTGTTCTGTCCACGTGTGATTTAGTACGTAGCAGGCCATAATGTATACTTTCTCCTTTGTGCAATTACCTACCACAGCAGGCTGTTCTGTTCTTTGGAGGGGGACACAGTTTCTGCGGTTCCTTCCTTATGTATCTTTCTCAGTTTCTGCAGTTCTTTCTCACAGCTCATGCTGTACAATCTTCAGCAATTCAAGTGTACTGTTCATGTCATTTAACTCATTCCGCTCTACAACAGAGGGTCATAAGTAAGTTGGGATTGAGCAATGAGTTATGAGCCTGCTCTGCTTGCGTGGGTAAAAGTGTAAAGAAACTACTTATAGGCTCCTTAGCCAAGAAAAACCTCTCAGGTGATGTTTATCAGCAACACTGCTACATAACATACAATTACTATTTTACAATGTTAGGTTCCTACAGGTTTATTTTTATGCAAGAAGAGTGAAATATTAAATCCAAAAGAACTCCAAAGATGAGGTCAAAAATGCCTTTTTCATGGCTTGACTCAGCATTAGGTTCTAATCAGGATTACAGCTCTTAGAGGCCCAGAGCAGGCATCTTTACTCCAGCTGCATAAATTCAGGATAATGAAAATATATGATTTATACTTATGAAATACGTATGAGATCAAGTTCTCTGTCAGGAAAAGTGACTACTGCTGTTGACTTGAAAACAGTAATATTACAAATGGCAGTACCAAACAGCTGGCAGGTGCTTTACAAATGAATTTATAAGGGTAGCCCAGATATCATTCAGATTATGTACCATGAATTTGCTAGAAGATAAAAAATTCAGTAAATAGCATTACCAGGATAGCAGCGTGTCCACACATTGAGACAGATGCAAGGTTCAAATTTGCAGATATCATTTGGGGAAGACTATTTAATACTTGACTAATTTAGCTAACAATTTGAAAAAGGTGCTAATTAAAATGTGCCTGGGGCTGTCAGCTGCTGCCAAAATTGCAGAGATGCTGCCATTGAAATGTTTCCACTTTGTTATTAAACCAAGCACTTGGACTGGTTCAGGCGAACAGACACAAACTTACCATGATGTTAGCAGGCCTCACTTTTGAAACTTCCTATATCTGATTATTGCAATATTTTGGACAGTTCTGCAATACTAAGTCCATGATTAAATGGAAGTGACACCTGGGTAATAAAGCTGGCAGAAAGTGCTAGATCTTCAGATATTTATTTTTTAAACCAACACCACCTTGCAGGACTCTATCTTTTCAGCAATAATGGAAGTAATTGATTTTTATCTTACTAGGAGAGGAAGTGAGAGAAATAAGATTTACAAACATTTCATTGCCTGTTGCAGCAGTTACTGGCAGTTCCCATTTATGTTCGGAACGCTGGCAATTTTGTGTTGAAAAACTGCTGGATACATTTGTACCACTTGAACAGGTGATTCCCCAAACCCTTTTCACTAATGCAGAGCTGGAGCATTACTGGTGAGATAGAGAAGCAGAATAATCGACAGAACCTTACTATTCCTTCTCAGGAACAAAACAAATCTTACTGAGAATGCTGCAGATTCAGACAACAGCAAGGAAGGCCTGCAGCTTCTTCATGCTGTGAAAAGCAGCTTTGTCCTGTTTCCACTTCCATGTGAGGAAGATCACGCACTCAACCAGTGAGCAAGCAAAACTGCTTCTCTAGTGACCAGCCCTTTCAGTTCTCAAATCACCTTTAGCGCTGAACTGTCTGCAGTTCAGAGACACTGTCTCTGACTTGCTGAACAGCAGGTCCTATCAAGGTTCTTCAGCAAGACTGGAATTTAACTTTCCTTTTAGGTTTCTAACACAGACAGTAAAGATTTGTGAGGGCAGAAAGAAGGAAAGGGGAAACATTTAAAAATATCTTCAAAAGAGTAGTGAAAAGTACATTTAAAAAAAAATAAAAGAAACTTTGCAATTCTAGCTTTTTGAAGTTCAGGAATGATTTCCATCCCTGTAAAACCTTCCATTACCCAAACTCCTCTGGATGCTTTTACACTCAAGTTATTACATATTTAGAGTATGTTTCCAAGGCGCCCTTTGAGAAAGCACATGCCGCCAGCGTGCCTGAAGCACATGGCTCCTGTACAAATCAGTGACATGTCTGCTTTAGCACAGGCACTTGGCAAAATTCAGGAGGCCTCAGCAGTATCACAAAAGCTTAACCTGAGCCAAAGGGAAATGTCCTATTTAATCTGAAGGTAGGAACAAAAGACAAGCAGGCAACCAACTCTATATAGATCAACTGGGGGAAAAAAAAAAAAAAAGTTAAAAAAACTAGGGGCAAGAAGTTATTTTGCTTTTCAGTGATAGGAAGGTTCATTTCTGCCTGTCCAGCTCCATCCTTTCAGCTGCTCAGTTTTCCCTACCCCTCAAGTGGTTCTCACCCTTATAAAGTAGTGTCTCTCAACTTCTCTCAAATTTTTAGAGTTTTACAGCAGGAAAAAGCTGAAGAAACACCTTTTACCTCTCAAGAAAAAGACAGCATTCTGGCCCATGCTCCCAGCCAGCTGGGATCCTGGACCTCAGTGGGCAGAACATGTAATGAAACAGCTTTTGTACCAAAATGCATATAATGATAGTAGGACTGGGGTCCAGCTCAGCCAACCCCAATCATGGGTCATGATCCTGTTACATGGAATGGAACAGACATCCTGAGCCACTAGTGTGTTGGAACATCACCGAAGGGAAAGGTTTAGTTTACTCCATGTCCCAAAAAAGAGCTTCACGAACTAAGTGCAGATTTGCCAAAACAAAGTAAAACAAAACTTTATAATGAAAAATTATCTTAAGGTTAAAAGCATTCCCAATTTTAATTTGCCCCCCTTTCCTTTTTAATCTGAAGTGCTAATTAGTATTTCCACAACCACTACTAGCATTTTTTTAAGAAGGATTCAGTGATTTATTTGTTAATATACACAAAAATCTTCATGTGAAAATGACAAAGTAAGGAACAAGGCCTGTATCATCAGCTGCTATTTATTAGTGCAAGACAAAACAAACCTTTACAAGCACTGCATTAGAGAAACTAGTAAGCATTTGATTTTTCTTTATCTCTCTGACCTGAACAGTTGATGGTGGAATTATTATTCCTCTGTTAAGTTCCCTGTATTTCTTTTGCTAGATAGAAACCTTCAGACATATTTTAGTCTGAAGTATCATTTATTTAGCAATGTCATTTTAGTATACTGCCCTTGTTTCTCTCCTATTTTGTCTATCATTATACAGATGCAAATCTCCCAAGTGCTCTCTTTCAAATAAAATAGAACACAGGCTTTTTTAAAAAGGTCATCTTTAAAATTATATACAATAAATTCAACACTGGGAAAAATCTATTTTAACAGCACTTCTCCCCCATCCCACATTTCATCTCCATTGAATATTAAGAAGCACAAATCAAAAGATGGGGCTTGTTGGCTGCTTCAGACTAGAGACAATCCCTTTCACAACCACAGCATTAAAGTCTGATCTAGTGGCACTTCTATAATTATTGAGGCAAAACCCCAAGACATGGACCACAAGCACTCCATCATTTCCTCCGGACCCCCAAATCTGAGCTATCATTTTCTTCTTAACATTAATTTCCCATTTATGTTCTTCCCCTGCATCCGTACAGATACTGAAGAGGGAAATAATCTTTCTTCCTATCATAAATCATACAGATGAGCTTATCAAGTCCAAACAGAGTCTCTGGATTGTTTAGGGGAATGAAAAGCTAAAATTCATTTTTAAATGTCAGAAGCACATAGATATTCCAGTGGCTTTTCAAGATATAAATTAATCAAACACATTTATGATAATGTAGAATTTAAAAATAAAAGGTCCCATATATCTGCAATTTCTGAAGACTGAATTTTATAGTTATTTAGTTATCCAACAACACTGACTGTCAAGCAACAAAGCATTAGCGTGACCTCAGTCAATGGGGCTATCATGCTGCTGCCTCTGAAAATCTGAGAAGGCAACTCCCTGCAGCACTGTTCAACAAGGATGTCCCTTAAACTTTCCCACAACATCACCTTGCTTTCTCCTCTCTTTCTTCCTTCTCTACATTATTACCTTGTTTGGGCTGTAAATCTCTGCTGCTGTGTGGTCTTTGTTCTCTGCTGCTTTCTGACCCAGAGCATAATCAGATGCCCACTGGCTGCTGTGACCAACCCTCCTTGCATACATGAGTCCACAAGTAGCCACCCTCCCTGTTTTCTTAGTCTTTTTCTTCGCTTTTGCTGTCCCTCTGGATAACCATTTGCCCTTTAAATTCATAAGGAAAGTCAGATTGTCCCCAAATGCTACTCCTGCTCAGACAGTCTATCCCTCCCCAAAATCACCCTGGGGATGAAGCCAATGTTTTGCCTCACCTCCTCCAGTTCAAATACCTTATGGCCTGTCACAAGACAGGCTTAAGAGATCCTGGGCACAGCACTGGCTGTGCCTCCTGCCCACCCACTCATCCCTCTGGCTCTTCCTACACAGGAGCAGCTCAGTTCCTGCTGTCCGTCATGGGATGGGCTGGGATGGGAAGGAGATAGCTCAGCAAGACTTCATCTCACAAAGCGCCACTTTTTGTGCAGCCACAGGAAACCTGCCAAGACCACTACAAGTACTTTCTTCTAGTATGTGGGGAGTAATCCTTCAAGCAAGAGAACCAGTCTGGCAGGTCTCTCCACTCTGGGATGCAGAGAGTGGAGTGCTGCCCCTGCCATCGAGCTGCTGCTGAGGCCAGGCAGCACTGGCCTCATAGGAACCTGGGCTGGAGCAGTCAGGGTAGGGAAAATGGAGTTATACCCCACAGGGGAACAGAGAGGCTTGGAGACCTGTTCAGACACAGCTACTGCTCTGTCCTTCCCACAACCACTTGGGGATCACGCATATGCCATCCCACCATACAGAGGCTGAGCTGCCTCTCATACTGAAGTCTGTATCTTTTCTCCTCTCAGCTGATCCCAAAACTAGGTTTGCTGCAGCTGCCGGCAGCTCTCTGGCTCCTGCCATCCCACCATGTTCTGCAGGCTGCAGTGGGATCTGTGCTGTGGCAGGCAGGCAGAATGGAATGGGAAAGGCTGAAGAGGAGGCTGATCACACTGTCCATGTGTAAATATCCAGATCCACGGGCATGGATGTCATACAACAGTCTAATGTGCCAATAGTTAAAAACAGATATTTATCTTGCATGTCCTCAAAAGGACAAAAACAAACTACAAACCCAAATGTGCAAATATGCAAAGTGAAACTGTCATCAAAAGAAGTCTCTTATCCTTGGAGCATACAGAGGATGAAAACCTTCTTCCCCCCCCCCCCCCCCCGCCAAGCGTGGCTCCAGTTTATGCAGTATTCAGAAGCAAATGGTCTTTTTTACTGTTGAGGGAATGGTTATGCACTGCTTAGATGTTGCCATAAAAGCAGACTTGAAACATTGCCATAAAAATTCACCTGTGCAAGCACACCACTTTCTTCCCCAACCTTGCAAGAACCATAAAGAAGTAGAAACAAAACACCCTAGTAGCAGTCTAGTTTTCAATGAAAAAAAATTACAAATGCTGAGGAGATGTAAACCTTTTCCTATCTTCTGTAAGTGCAGATGGCTCTTTGTAAATATCTATAGAACAGGAACATATTGTTCCTGTTCGTTGTTTGTTAGTTGTACCTAACATGAGGACCGAGTCTAAGTAACCATGTATTAGTTCAAGGACACTAAAAACCCCATAAATGCTGGAAAATCCTGTGAGGAGAACAGCAAATGCTTTCTGTGCACAAATCAGGACTCTGCCTCTCTCCTAAGCTGCTGAAGTCCAAACTTGCAAGCTGGCAGGCAAAGACAAGAGCTTATAATGGCAGAATGTAGGAAGCTGAGATAGGACAATGGATACCTTCTACCACACCTTACAGAACCCATAGTACAAACTTATGGCAAAGCCACATTGTTAAGACATGCAAGTTGTGCTATGTTTCTCCAGAACATTTCTCCCCAGGAAAAACAACTTAAAATAGAGAATTTTGGGGGAACAAAGCTTTATTTCAACAAATGCTTTTTAAAACAAAAATCTAATCCAACCAGAAATCTGTGTCATGAATTGTTTCATACACATCTACTTTTTTCATGTTAAATTTTTTCCCAGTGCCTTTTGGTTACATCCACTGTGAGGATGGTTCATAGCAAGGCTCCACATATATCACAACTGGAAATGTGACAGTTGTGATATATGTCAGTTTCCTCTGTTCCTCTGTTTCCCTTCAGTACCACAGTCTCTGGCTGTGGTACTGAAGGGAAAAAACCCAAATAAGGCAAAGCCCACTGAAATTCCTCTACATGTGGAATCTCATTCAAAGGTTCAGCAATTTACTCTGCCCCATCACACATGGTGCACTATGGCTATCAGACCCTTTGCTGCTTTCCTTAGGGATGTTCCTCTTCTCTTCCTTCCATCCTGGCAGACTGCAGACTGGCATCAAAACCAAGAGCCAAATTATACACGTATCTACTGTGGGAGGCCTCATGGACACTCTAATCTTCCTGTGCTGGTGTGCCAATGGAAGAGGTCCAGCAGAATTTGGCAACCAAAATTACGGTCCCATCTGAGAAACAGTGCTGCAGGAATTTTCATTCAGAACAAAATCTAATCCAAAGGCAGACTTTTGGAGAAAACCTGTAAAGGATCTCAAGCCAATACCCCTCCAATGCCAAGTAGAGAGCTCATCTCTGAAGCAGGTCAGTAATACTGAGGGACCTGCCCTGTGGCCAGAGACAAAGAAGGTGGCTGCCAAAAAATCTATGGAATAACCAACAATTCCCTACTGTGATGTGATGGTACTTTACCTGTAATGAAGGCTGTCAGCAAAAATTTAAGCCCAGAAAATATTTTGTGCACACTTAGATGCAACAGGGAGTTGAGATCAGCAAAGCACTTGCTAAACTGGCTTCAGAGGCCCCACAGTCTGATGAATAATTAATAAGATTTGGAGACTTTATATAAACTCAAAGGTGGAGTCAACGAGGAACAGAGCTCTAGAGAAAAATCAATAACATCAAAAGCCAAGTAAGGATAAAAACAGTAAATCCACTTTGTCTTTGTTCTTCCTTTTTCTGTTACAAGATGAAGCAGCAGGGAAGTGCCCTCTTTAGGCAGTGACAGCCCCTTTTCCCCCTCATGCAAGGAATTGTCCTACGCTACACCTGTGGTGCTGAAATGTACGGAGCTTTCCCACCTTTGAGCACTGCACACTCCTCTACACAAGAAAAAAACCTGTGTCTTCAAAGGTGATGAACTCCCTTAGTTCACAATGGCTCCAGCACTCCTGAAAACCAAGTTTTACACGGGGGGTTTTTTGGTTGTTTGTGGGTTTTTTGTTTTGGTTGTTTTTTTTTTTTTTGGTGTGGTTTTTTGCCATCTTTTCACCAAAGAGCATTTGTTACAGGTATATTTAGAGAATCAATTAGGCTGNGCCCTCAAACCCCTTCAATTTCCACCCAGAACCCGCCCCGCCCGCCGCGGTGACGTCACGTGCTCCGCCGCTCAGTGCGACGTGTCCCTCGGCCGGCGGTGAGGGTGGCTCGGGGGGCCCGGGTGTCCCCGGGTGTTCCCCGGCGTTCCCCGGCCCTGGGAGGCGGGGATCAGGGATAAGGGATGGGGCGTGGGCAGCGGGGATTGGGATGGGGCTAGGGATGGGGAATTGCCGGGACTGCGGCAGGCAGGGGGACCTAGGCCGGAGCGAGGGGGAAGGGGGTCGCTGGGTACGGGAGAGGGGCCGGTATCGTAGCGGGAAGCTCCTACCAGGCGGTCCTTATGGATTAATGGGAGCAGATCCCTCCGGTGGGTGCCCTGCCTGCGGTGGCAATGCCGGCACACGCCTGCTGTGAGAATAAGGCTCGGCCACAGCATTCTCTCTCCGTGCTCACCAGCCCCCGGCAGCTTTTGGTGTGGGGGTCGCCTCAAACCGGAGACTTTCGTCTATTTAGACACCTTTGGGGGTGTTCTCAGAAACACGGCGTAGGACATGAGCTGAACACCAAAGTGTGGTGGACCTGTTTTCCTCTTCTGGGCTGAAAGGCACAATTTTCCATATATTTTTCTTTTGCAGTCAGAAATAGGCCCTCATGTTTATTTACTGAAACAGTGTCTTAATTTCCTGCAAAGTGGAAGTATCTTAGGTTGGAATATGACACTTTAGGTTATCTTAAGTCTTTAACAAATTTTGTAGGTAACTGCTACTAATGTAATTTAAAAATTCTGGTTTTCAGTATATATGTGGAATAATCAATGCTAAATGTGTCTGTCTTTGCAGGCAATCATGGATCAGGTAATGCAATTTGTGGAACCCAGCCGTCAGTTTGTAAAAGATTCCATACGACTTGTTAAGAGATGCACCAAGCCTGACAGGAAAGGTAAAGCACACAATAAACCAGAACACAATCCTTATTTTGTCTTGTATCTTAGCATGTGTCTTTCCATACGTCACTTCTGTTGATTCGTTTGCTGTGGATGTTTCTCAGCTGCCAATATGAGATTTAAACTTGAGCTTTAGTTGTCTAAATGTCAATGTGTTTAAGGTTCTGGCTATAATAAACACACGTTATGTAGGTGTGTGAGTGGTATTAAAATTCACTTTAAGAGAGGGGTTAAGTAGCTGAAATTCAGTGCTCCACTGTTGTCAGTCATTGTTTGATTGGGATGGGAATAATTTTGTCATTGGGAGTATGGAAGAGGAGGTTTTGGACTGGAGAGGCCCCGGAGAGAAGCTGTAACTACAACCAGAATGCAGCTGGTCCTCTGAAAGTTACAGTGCTTTATTCATGTGCTCAGAGTGAACAGGTCTGTGACCTAAGTTTGCTATTGAGATCCATAAGGAACTTCATTCCTTGTCAGACTGGCACGTTTCTGAGGGGCTGTTGATCTTCTTAGTCAACTTCATGGTTGCTGTCCTCAAGTAATTGAAAATATCCCAAGTATTTGATTTTTGCGGGGTCTTATGGTGCTGTCCTCCTGTGACAGACAGAAATACAGATTTTCTAATTTTGATGCTGTATTCGAGATTACTTTCAGAGCTTGTAGGGATGTAAAGGAAACATAATCGGATAAAGGTTCTATGAATTGTCATTGTGGGTATTTTTGATTCTGCTTATTTAAAAAAGATTGTGATCAGCCATTCTTTGTGGAAATCCGCATCTTCTCTCTGAAAATCTCATCTGTCTTCTAAAAAAGTGGATTTGTTTCTCAGCATCTGTGCAGACTTCGAAGTGTTTCCAGTGTTAACATGGTTCTGTACAGAGAGATCTCTCCTTTGGTCACTGCGGTGCACGTCTGTGTGCCATATATGAGACATCCTGACGAGTTTTTTTTGGTTTTTTGCAGAGTTCCAGAAGATTGCCATGGCAACAGCAATAGGCTTTGCGATAATGGGATTTATTGGTTTCTTTGTCAAATTGATCCACATCCCAATCAACAATATAATTGTGTAAGTGAATATGGCCTTCAGTTTCACTAAATTTTTACCTGTTCAGTTTTAAACAGAGGACATTAGTGTGTCCTACAGGACTCACGTTGCTTTAGTGTCTGTGCAAAGGACTTCATGAACAATGTTAATGAACTTTGTGTTAATTCAGCATGCTGCAAAGTATTAGATCCATAATTCTTAAGGTTTTTTCTGAGTATTCTGCTTCAAAACTGAACATCAGATATTTTGATTTTCAGTTCCTCAGTGTATGTTTGACCATAGAATATTTACCTTATTTGGATCTTATATGCTCTTACTGTTTCCAGTTTATAGTTTGGGTATCCAAAGTAAATGGATGGATGGTAAAGTAAAGCAAACTGAGTGGGTATGCTGTAGGATGACAGGGCACAGAACAAAGTTGGTCTTGATTCATTTACTGAGTGCTAGATACGTTTGAAACAATGTTTTATGTGTAACTGCATCCTGTAAAATTCCTTTTGGAATGAATGAAAAATTTGAACTTCAAGTTGACTGGCACCATGGTACTGACATACTAACAGTACCATATTCTCCAGAGCTAATGTGATCCCCTCTCCAGCACTGGAAGAGGTTAAAGACCATTCTGTGTCCATGATATGTGACTTCTTATACCTGTAAGAGTGGTCATCTAGGCAAGGAGTGTTTGAAAATGGGAGATAAGCTGTAATGGTTGTCCTAACAAGGCAGTGGTGGGAGGAAAAGTAAGACTTTAGGTGGGATCACTTGATCACGCTTCATTAGTTGAAACCGATTACTTTGTTCTCTCAACAGAGGTGGCTGAATATTCATCATGAAGAAGACAGTTGTGACACCTGCTGCAGTGATTTCACAGCTTTAATTTGTTTGATATTAAACAAGCTCAGTTTGCGTTTTCAAACATTCTTGTCATCTTACTACTTTTTTAAAGTGTATGTGAGCATACCTGTCTACCGGCTTGCTTTTTTTTTTCAGTAACAGTAGTTGTGTGCTTTACTTGTTTGGTTACTTCTTTTAACCATAGTAGAATCATTCAGGTGGAAAGGAAGCTTGGAAGATCTCTAGTCCAATGTCCTGCTTGAAGCTGGGTCAGTGTTGCATTCTAATGAGGTTGCCTAAGGTTTTCTCCAGTCAAATACTGAAAGCTTCCATGGGGGACAGCTGCATGACCTCTCTTCAGGAGCTGTTTAGAAAGCAGTAAATTAAGCTTTGGAACAGCATTGTTCCAGCAAAAGCAGACTGCAAGAAAACAGCCTTTCTATATCCTTTGAAGTGGTGTTGTAAAACTGTGTGGGAATTCCTGTCACTAATTTCTGGAATCACCATAATTATCACAAACTCCTTTCTGTATTTGGAAGTCATGCTAGGTTATAGTATGTACTTGACATGAAAAAAACCTTGTGTGAAACAAAGAAATTGCATTGCCAGTCCTTATTCTGATGACAAAATTAAAAAACCCAAACATAATTGATTACTGAGATATACCATTTGAAGATAATTTAGGTGTCAGAGACACTAAGCAGTCCTGCAGCAAATCCACAACTTTCTCACACTGTTGGCTAGGATATACACCCATTTTGGATCCTGTTCTGTACATAGAATCATATTGGCCCCTGCATCTTGACCTGGAAGTTTCTATTATTTTAAATGATTGCATATTTTGATTTTAAGAACTAAACCTGCAAAAACTCTGGTAGATGCAATGCTCTTCCTCCTCAGATTGAGATAAAGACATTTAATTCACTTCAAAAATCTTACTGTAAGCATTTGGTATTTGCAGAAGGTACAATGGTACTTCTGTTACAGACTTTAAAAGCACTTAATACTGGGACACATGATACACCAACTTGCTTCCTAAGTAGAAAAGTTCAATTATTATTATTCTTGAGAAATCTTCACCAGCACCTACGTATGTTACAAACCAGGACAGAAAAATGAGGTTAGTTAATCTTGGTGCTATCACCTTGTCATACAGTTATACTATGTGCAACTTGGTACTGTATTTCCTTTTGGCAGGAGGGGAAAAATAGTTAAGTATTGGAATAAAATACTTTGTAAAAGTAGCCTGAACTAACCAGATAAGCAGCAGCAGTTTCTTTACATTCATTTTGGTTTGTGGTTGTACTGAGTGGCTGCTCATGCATCTTCTGATTAAGTAGTGTGATTTACCAGAATGAAGTACTCTAGTACTGCAAGTAATTTTGATTCAATCTCAGGTGACTTTTATTTCAGACTTGTTTTTCATTCAATACAGAAAATCAGTGCCTGCTTATATCTTGCAGCAGCTTTACTGTCTTAATTCAGTGAAATTTTGTCGTAATTTGAGTTGTGTCAGATCAGAAAAGGCAGCTGTAGCTGATCTTATCTCTTGATAGCCATTGTCCACAGCAAAGGTTTGTCCGTCTCAATGGTCACAGTCCCGGAGTTGTCATAGGTGTTGGAAGTACTGACGAGCGTTCCAAACTTCAGCACCTGGTTAGCTGTGAAAAGTAAGGAAGAGACTGAGTGGTTCTCTAAAACAATAAAAGGACATCACTGCATTTGATTTGAAAGACCACTGCTCCCACAAAGAACAAAAAAGTAGCTGAATAAATTTAATCCAGATAAACATTACCTAGTTAGAATGCTTGTATGAGATTTTTCAATGACCCGAAGAGGCAATAAATTAATCCCCAAATTAACAGGTTGAGTTTCCAGCAGTTTATTACAAAAGCAGCGTGTCAGATAATCCTCAGAGTTTCACATCTGGAAATTTGTATTTCATTAGAATCAGTTCAAGTACTAGTGCTAGAAAAGGTATTTAAAGTAAAACAAAGAGAATCTTACTGTAGTTCCAAACTTTGGATTTGCTTTATCTCAGCAACAAGCCTATAATCTTTTAAAACATGAGCAGTTCTAGAACAAAGGCCAGCAGTTAAAAGTGATATTATTTAACAACTTTGAATTAAGGGACTTGCATCTTTTCTTCTATTGCATGTGAGGTAGGTGTTTGTGTACATTAGAAACCAAGTGGCATTACTATAACAAATAGCAAACCATGCAGTTTAAGTTCTGCCTTTCATTTCTCCCCTTTTTGAGATAGCATTGTTTGCATGTTGCAAACATACCAACTTCCTCAAAGGCACTCTAGAACTACTCAGTTCTGTGGTAGTCCTTGCTCATAGGAAGGTTCAGAGTAAGAACTCTGATACTATCCTTTGCATTAGCTTGTAAAACAAGCCAAATGACAGCTCTTTCCTACTGGCACCGCAGAAAAACATTTCCATGGAGGATTCAACGAGAGCTGGAGCTGGGGAGGATTTTCTGGAAAATCAAGTCTGTGTGACCTATCAGAATTGCCAAATTGTGCATTGATACCAAAGTAAAAATCCTCTGGATTTGCTATTAAGTGACCTAATACAAAGGAAGATCTCCCTGTGGTCAAAAGGAGTGCAAAACAACTTAGTAAGCTCTATTTTGTGATTTGCACAGGAGACACATTTTCCAGTTGGATATGAACACCGGCTATAGTAAACTTGGGTGTAGTGCATTATTACAATGCATGCACTGTCTGCCCCTTGCTGGAAGCTGCGTAGGAGGAACTGATCTTGCCAGGCTCCATGGCTTTAAGAGGAAGGACATTTGGACAAAAGCCAGGACATGTAGCTCAGTGTCTCTGCTGCCAAATCTGTGCTTGCTGCTACTTATTCCTGCTCCTACACTTGTTACTAGCTTGAAGTGAACTGAAGAGGAGGTTTCAGCTGCTAGCTGAATTTGTTGGCATGAGAGTAACAGCCAAGTTTCACTACTGCAAATGGAAGAGTCCTGCCATTTGAAGTCCAGGAGCTGGGAGCATAACTGCAATGCAGTGCAGAAATCCAGCAGAGAGAAAAGAAAAAAAAATCCAGTACTACTGTACTATATCAAAAATAAAGGTGCTAGATTCTGTCAGGATGCTTTGGGACACACAACAGTACCAGGCAGGCTCCTAGACAAAGGCCAGGATGAATGAGTTTTGCTGTTTGCCTTTGGAAGACACAGCAGAGGCCACAGGGGCTGTGACTTGCCAGAAAAAACAGATTTCACCGTTTGCAGGTAAACAAGTCATTTAATGCTGAGGTAACACATGGATAGAGTTCCCTGAGTAAAAATACTCCCAAAATATTGTACTAAGTGCTGTGGTCAAGCTCTGAGTGTTTCCAGTCCGTTTTAAGTAGGAAAGAAGCTTAAATACTTTAAAATATTTGCTAACACACAAATTACCTTCTTTTTGTTACTATATATTGAAACTTGAAGGGAGTGGGGAGGAAGAACTTTTTTGATGAATTGCTGTATAAACCCACTCATTTAGTATCATTTATTGCTTCTTGCTCAAGACTCAGAGTAATACTTAATGTTTCACAGCTTTGCATATAAAATAATGACTCTGCAGAAGGCAAGAATTAACAACAACATGGCAGCTTAATGAAACAAAATCTAAAGCTGTATTTCTTAGTGCATAAAATCAAGTGAAAATGAGAGCCTTTTTTTTCCACTTTTAATAGAAAATTCTAGCCCACTAGATGGAGCCTTTAATCTTTCTCTATCAGGTTTTCTGCTGGACAAGGATCACAGTGTGAGATACTGAAATGAAAAAAATGCAAAAACTGTGAAACAGTACTGCTGATTCACGTGGCTCAAATGGACCAATTCCAAGCACTTGGTTTCACAATCACCAACATTTCAACTAACATAATTAAAAATGCATGTTTTCAATTCAATAAATGAACAGTAATTAATGTAAAAACCTATGTTTGAGCCAGTAAAGGAAATAAGAGGATGTGCAAACCTACTGCTGCTAGGCAAACTTCCTGCTGTGTCATGCATCCTGATGGTAGTTTACAAGGTCAAAGAAGTGGTAAGTTTTATCAGTTCACACCTGATCCATTCCCTTTTTTAAAAATGAATTTCAGTTTTATTTGTGAAGTCCTACGAAGAACTTGTGTTGTGGGGGGAAAAAACCCAACCTATTACAACACCCATTTTCACTACTGAGATTACTTTTCAAGATACAGATTCCAAAGAAAACCACCTTTTTATTTTCTACTATTTAGTATGTATAGTTTTGCTATAATTGGGTACCAAATCCAATTTTAATAAAGGATTCCACAATGTGATTAAAAAAAAAATCCAAATCTCAAAAACTCTGGAAATTCTATAATTTTCTAATTAAAGGAGTCTTATTTTGGATCATTGAAAGCTTTCTTTTTGACCAACAGTAGTCTCTTTAAAGACTTGATTTGGATAAGCCCATAAGTGATTAACTGAAATACCCCCCAGCATTAGAAGTTTTGTTTAGTGCTTTGGTTCCAATCAAACTGAGTTTACTGATAATGGATTGTTGATGAGAAAAATACCCAGCTCCTCCTCTGTAGCTATACTATTTTTTCATTACTCTCCATCTATCAAGTCAGCAAGGACTTCAATACTAAAAGCAAATGCTGTTCCTTCCTTTTTTGGAGGCAGAGAAAAAAACCCCATCAATATCCCACCCCCAATCCCATCCCAAACTCTCCACCCAATCAAATCTATCATGAGACAGTTTTTTATGGTGTGCCTTATGTTCTTACCAGTAACACATTTCTGTCTGATGGATTGCAGCATACCACTTATTCAGACCTAAACATGGGCATGGAGAGGACTGACTTTGATGAGCTAGTGGAGGGATGTTTCTCTAGCAGATTTGTTTTGTTTAGATGGGCGTTTCAGTCTGCCAGGGTTTGAGAATATTGGACAGAATTTAAGAGAAGAAAACTGAGGGCATGTAGGTGGGCTTCCCAAAGGAGCATAATCACAAAGATCATTACTTCTTAGACATCTGTTTTGCTGACCGAATTACATGGCAGAAGAGATCTCAGTAATCACAAGACTGGCAATTTCCACTATTTTATTGCTCTTACTCTGATGATTTTAAAAAAGTATACAAATCCAAGGATGCTATACGAAAAATATTAATCTNGAAGACTCTTTTCCATGGACAGGGATCAGAGACAGTGTCTCCCGGGGCTCTGTACAGAGGGGTTCCCAACCCCCTTCCAGGGTCCCAGACCTTCCAGGACAGCCAGAGGGATGGCCTGGATTCCCACATCAGAGGTAAAATTTTGAAAATTCATGAATCTTATGGATGCAAGAACAACATTTGGAAATGTTAACAGAATGCACCCTATAGGTAATTAAGTTACAGAAGTAATAAAAAACCCCAAACCTAAAAATTTATTTTAAAATCTCATCCTATTTATACTTCTACCACAGTAGGGAGTTATTTTTGAGTGGCTGGTACTGAAAATCAGTTATTTTTGAGTGGCTGGTACAGAAGCCTTGCTTGCAGTCCTTGTGCTGCTGGCTTTCAGCCTGGAACTGAGAAATAGTGTGGCCTAGTTATAACTAGGTTGGAGGTCATCATGTCAAGTGCTGCAAAAATACTCTCAGTATCAGGTAAGTCCTCTTAATGAATGTATTCATGATCTAGTAGACTTATAATTTCTATGTTCCATTGTACTATTAGGACACTTAAAGTTCAGTCCAGAGAAGAGAGTTTATCTATCTAAAAAAATATATCAATCAAGGTTTCATGTACATCTTAGAAGCTACACTTAAGCAGTGCTTGAGGGAGGCACGTTCAGAGAAAAACTTCATCCTAAACTTGTCATATATGGCAAAAGCAAATCGTGTCAGGGTCTCACTACTGTCACCACAAATGCCTAAGGACGAAAGACTATCATGTTAAACATGTCCCACATAGGCACTGTGATACTTATGCTATGCTGCCTTTTCTCAACTGTGTCTCAATTACTTCCTGAAATATGTAAAGTCACACCTTGCTGCTTTCCACCACTGCAAATAAAAACAAGGAAAGGAATACAAGCAGATTGCCATTGCTGGTATGAATGTGGGGAATATAAAATAATTAATTATTAATTAAAAGCCGTATTATAACAAATGTAATCCTCTTCCCCCTAGGCAAATGTTGCATCAAAATGATAGAAAATTAAGATCAATAAGCTGAAACACAAGCTAAAGTGAAATATTGAATCACCATTTGGTATCCTATTACAGTTTATCTGGAGAGGATTTCCCTGAAGGTCTGTTAGGAGCAAAAATCTGCATTTAAATGGAGATACATTAGTAATGCATGAGCTAGTACTTTGCAGGTCACCCCATGTCTGCAGAACAGCAGCATTAATTTTGCTATTTACAAATAAAAATCCCAAGTAGATTGCAGACTGATCTTCCTTTCATTCCTCCTAGGTTTACACTTGTGGTTAGGCTGACTTCACTGGAGTTAATCTTGATTTACACTGATAGATACAAAGGAAAAATTGGGTGCTTGATCTCTGTGCAGTGGGAACTGCAAAACTGGAAGTTGCAAATAGCAGTAATTTACAATAAAACATGAACTATTTTCAATAGTGATACAACAGAAGTACCATAAAGGCTTGCTGAGTCTGTTGGGACGGGCTGACTAGCCTGGTAGTCAGATTCCCTCAGGGCCAAGGGGAGTTTTCAATAAGCAGAAACTGCATTGGGCATTTTCTATAAATATTGTAACTTGAGGTACCTGGTTTTGTGGCACAGAACAATGGTTTTATAATCTCAATGCCTTCATACAAGCAGACTTGAGAGGATATGGGAGGAAGGGGGGCCAGCAGGCAGGGCCAAGTGGCTTTTCCACCAGTTCAGGTGCTGGCAAAGACTCTTGGCCAGGTCTCTGCAGCACAGGCTGCCTGGCCTCACACTGGGGGGAATTTAGGAGGTTGAAGCAAAAGTTTAAAGGCTGTCAAAGCTTCACAATTTCATTTAAAAAGAGAAAAAAATATATTAACAGAACCATGTGTTCTACCCTGGATAGAAACCACCCATGTTGAGAGAGCCTTCAGAAATGCAAATGAATGTCAGAAGTTTTCAAATTTATTTCTAGCACACTTTTTTCCCCACATATTTTTTTTCCAGCTTTGTAATAATGGTGGTACTGCAAGAATAGCTCGAAGTCTTCCTGTCACATCACCTGCTTGGTGGCAATTTAAAATGATTAGCTGATAAAAATGATGCTAAGAAAGACTGCTTTCTACACTAAGGTCTCTGCTGCTACTACTGTTTCACCAAGATCAACAAGAATCATTAACTGTACGGAGTTTCTACAGCTATTAGCAGCATTTCAGCACTACCAACAAGATGTGCTTCTGTGTTTGTTCAAAATCACATTAGCATCTTAACTTAATTAAAGGGGCCTGGAAAGTTAGACAAGGAAACTCTATATACTGTTTTCAGTAGTGCCTTTCTGGTCTAAATGTTATGATAAAGTTGTAACAGGAGTGGTCTAGCAAAACCATAAAGTAAGTCAGAGAAATAGCTGTCTGGAAGACTGTTTGTAAGCTAAAGGCAAAGCCAGGCGACAAAGTAATTTTTAGAACTGAGTTTAGCCAGTAAGAAGAAGGGTGTTTACTTAATTTTTGATGCTTTCCACTAAGTTTGTATGTTTCTCAAACTGCTAACAACTCTGAGGTGCTGTACAGGTGACAGGTACTATTAATAATAGTGTTAGAGCACTGAAGAAACAGCTGCAGAAATAAAATGTAGCTTCAGTTTGACAGTCGCTGCTATAGAGGTTTTGCATATAAGCTAGACAAAATAACTTGTTGCTATTTTGGTCTGTCTCTGCTTCATGTTGTGAGATAAAGAACACTATTCTCATGAGAAAAAGGGCAAGAGTAATACTGAGATGCATCAGCTAATGAATTGTCTTACTGTTAACTTGTCCATAAGACACCTCATAGCACACATCATCCTATTATGCTGTCATCTTTAGAGGCATTACTTAGTCACACAAAGCTGCGGATGGCAATCTGGTGCAACACTGAAACCTGAGATTAGCTAAAAACAATGGTGTTCTGTCACAGCATTTAGGTCTGAAGCTCTGGTTTGACATGACAGCAAAGAACCTAAAAATACTTGCTATTTTGAAAGCTGCTACACTGTCAAGTTGATATGATGCATGTAGCAGTGAAATCTACTGAATTTGTTAGAGAAAGGTATCCAAATGATCCTAGCAATTGACCACAGACAGTGCTGCAGAAAGGAGTGAAATTCCCCCTACAATCCTCTTGACTGGGCTGTTGGAGACACAGAAGAGAGATGGGAAGATGAAGGAGAGGGAACCTTCCTCACCCAAATCTCAGGTCTAGGTGACTACATTCAAGTACTCAGGCTTTGGACAACATAGCACCAGAAAAGTGTTTCGACAAAACCAGATCCAGGACTGACCAAGATCAACAAGTCACCTCTAGATACAGTAATTTTCCAGCACTTCATATACAAATTTAAAAAAACCATCTCTCACAAACCCCTATATATCCTTCAACAGGTTTTAAAGTGTGATATTAGTTATGAACAGAACACAATGTTAATTATTTTTCTCTTCTATTCTTTGGACTCCTGCTAAATCCTGTCACATTTAGATTACTATATCTGCAAGAAGAAGCAGTAAAAGAGGATTTTAAAACACATTCATAATACAAGTTTTTCAGCGTCTGTATGCATACCATTGTTCCCATCATTTGTAAAAATGTGCAGACACAGTGATTATTTCTGTATCAATCAAACTGGGCGTGTAGGTGAAATATTGGTATATGGATATTTCCTCAGTAAATACCTACACATGTTGGGTGAAATGGGGATCTCATTCAATGGCTTCATGGAAAAGAACAGCAGCAATGCCATAAATATTTCACAACAGTCTTGGCCAATTGCTTATATCGCCTACTACTGTGTAGTATGAGTCCCCAGCAGCAAGTCTCCCAAGAATTTTGCATTTCTCTGCTTTCTGTGATGGGGATATGATTTTCCTAAGGGAATTGACCTAAAGCCAGTTCCTAGCTAGCCCTGAAAAACAAATTTAAGCAGGCTGTCTTCTTATTGCTGCTGCCAGCACTAGCTCAGCACCATATCCAGAGTCCTTTTCTGCTGCACACATTGCTCCATCACTGGGCTTCAGTGCCAAAATTAAATTAAATATGATTTAACAAAGCTCTGTAAAGTCTCAGTCCTTAACTCCTACATGCAAAGTTACAATGACAAAGATCAAAGTAGACCTTCTGAACTCTGGGAGGGTGTATTGGGTTTGCGTGGCCATGTTTTGGTAGCGGGAGGCTACAGGGGTGACTCCTCAGTGAGAAGCTGCTGGAAGCTTCCTCCACGTCCAACAGGGCCAACACCAGCCAGCTCCAGAACAGATCCACTGCTGGCCAAGGCTGAGCCAACCAGAAATTATGGTAACACCTCTGTAACAACAGATTTAAGACATCTAAAACAAAGTTACTGCACAGATATAATTGTGGTCAGAGAGGAATAAGAATGTGTGAGAGGAACAACTTCAAAGACAGCAAGGTCAGTGAAGAATGAGAGGGAGGAGGTACTTCAGGTGCCGTATCTGAGATTCCTCTGCAGGCTGTGAGGCAGCTGTACCCCTGCAGCCCATGGAGGTCCATGGATATACAGAGATCCATCTGCAGCCTGTGGATGAGTCCCATGCTGGAGCAGGTAGATGATCAAAACAGGCTGTGAACCTGGGGTAAACCCATGCTGGAACAGGCTCCTGGCAGGGGTCTGTGGACCCATGGAGAGGGGAGCCCATCCTGGAGCAGGTTTCCTGGTAAGGCTTGTGACCCTGTGGGGGACCCACGCTGGACCAGCGTTTCCTTGAAGGACTGCACCCTGCAGACAGAGACCCATGCTAGGGCAGTTTGTGAAGAACTGTAGCCTGTGGGATGGACTACTGGAGAAGTTCGCAGAGGAATGTCACCATGGGAAGGACCCCATGCTGGAGCAGGATATGGACTCCTCTACCTCAGCAGTGGAAGAAACAACTTGTGATGAGCCAACCATAACCACCATTCCCTGTCTCCCCGTGCTGTTAGTGGGGATGAGGTAGAGCCCAAGAAGGAGGGAGGGGTGGGGAGGAAACAGTGTTTTTGCAATTTATTTCTTAATATCCTGCTCTGATTTTTTTAGTAATAAACTAAATTAATATCCCCACGTTCAGTCTGTTTTGCCCATGACAGTAATCAGTGAGTGTTATCTCCTGGTCCTTATGAATGAACCTTTCACTATAATTTCTCCCCTCTGTCCAGTTTTGGATGGGAGTAATAGAAAGTCTTTAGTGGGCACCTGGCATCCAGCCAGGGTCAACCCACCACAGAGGGGTCCAACACATTGCATATTTAAACCCCTCCCCTGCCAAGACCAGCTCCCACCAGAACTGACCTAGTTCACAGCTGCTCTGTTCAGACTCCTGGGTGGCCCCCACACTCTCTTGACCACCAAGAGTTACTTGCTCCAAGACCTCAGTCAAGCTGCCAGACCAGAGAGACTACTGAACTGTGCCAGAATGGTGGATCTGATGCTCAAAGAGCTCCTCTGACCACAAGGAAGCAAACAGCTGCCTTCACCTCTGAGCAATGGTCAAGGTGCAAAAAAAGATACATGCCCTGCCACACTGAATCCCAGGACATCTGTTTGCGTTATGGCTTGCTCAGGGCAAGGGCATTGCCAGACTTGAAAGCAAGCTGCAGCCCCTCTGAGCTGGTAGCACAAATAACAAACTTCAATCAAATTAAATCCCTGACAAACAATTTTATTATGCAAGCTTTAACAGCGAATGGCACCATTTCCTAACAGAGTTTTATGTAAATATGGTATTATATTTACACAAAAATGAAGAGAACAAACTGGAATATTCATCCTTATGCACAAAAGGCACCCTTAATAAAGCAGCTGTGCTTTTGTCTAAAATATTTCTCTGTAAGGGGGTAATTATTATTTAAAAAAACCCACACTGATCTGCTCCTGACAGCTCACAAGGTACATGTTCATCTACTTGCTCTCCCTGACGGCTGATCTATTCTAGGCACACATAACTAACTAATAAAGACTATTATACTACTGATAGAAAAGTAATTCCATTTATCTTTACCCTTCCTAGCAGCACTGCTTCCTTTCAGTGTTGGGGAGGGATGCATGAGGTTTCTAAAATGTGTTTATTTTCACCCCTACTATTGCTGTGCATTACTTAGAATTTTAGATTGCTCTGCTTTCTTGAGAAAAAACAATTTGACACAGATAGCATCACCCTGAGGATGAAGTGAAATCAATTATTTCTGTTACAAAATGTCCCCCTAGATCTGCAAGTGAACAACTAAGCTTTTTGATTTTTAATTTTATTACTTTGTATTTCTGTTAACAAATAATTAATATGATTACTAACACCCTATGTACCTCTAATGTCTATACGATTTCAATTACAAAGCCATTACTGCTGCTTGTTAATTCTATTCCATTTATCTTCAAACTAGCATCTTAATCTTACAACATTTGTTGACATTCATGGAACTGTGGCTCCTCCAAACTTGCTCACCGGAGTCCAGCACCATTTATGTGTTGCAAGACTTGAGACAGAACATGAGATTCAACAGGAGACTGCAAGCTACACTGTTTATAGTTCAGAGGCATTCAATTGGATTAGATGGCTCTCCATGTCCTCCAAAAAATAAAGGATTGCTTTTGAAACCATGCTGCCCATTGCATCTTTCAATCTCCCTCCTTTCTTAGCTTTAAAGTCAGCTTTTCAGAGAAAAAAAATCCAACAAAAATGTAACATGACATAGCACAGCCTATTTTAGCTAATATTACCCACTTCTTGCACTTCACCCACCACTAGAGCCCTTTGCTTCAGGAAGGCCATTGGAGGGGTATCTGCCATGTATATGAATTAGTAAGTCATTGCATATGGCTCATTTAATGTTCCTGGCTGTTTGCTTTTACTGTGGTTTTTTTTGGGGATGCAAGGTTAAGATTTGTTATTGATGCTGCTGAATACAAACAGCGCCTATATAATGTTTGTCCCAAAATGAAAAAAGATATTTGTCATTAGAGGCAAGTCCTAAGTCATTGACTGTCAAAAACTTCATTCAAGTGGAAAACTCGCTACTGAGAATCTGTTAGCTGGCTGTGCACTCTCAAAAAAATCTGATTGATTTCCAGTAATGATTTCCAATATGAACAATGCTCTTCATATTGGTGTGCTTCCTCCTCCTGACCTGAAAAGCCTTTTTAGCCCTGCCCCCCACCCTCTTCTCCCCCCTGCAAACCGGCTCAGCTACTCATTCCTTATACTCAGAAACATGCCATGCACTTCCAGGCCCCCTGCAAGGATTCAGTGGCGTGGGGGATCTTTTCTTTGGCTTCTTCTTCTCTAGAGAGGAGTGCCTCAGCAGGGCTGTAGCAAGCTTTCTGCCCAGGCTGAGAGGAAGGAAAGGCTTCTGCATTAATCACACAGCGCCGTGTCAGGCACTGCCCAGGCCAGGTGGTGTAAACCCTTGGACCTAAAATGCAGAGGCCGAATGCACCACTAAATTAATGTAGTGCTACATGGGTGCAGTCAAAGACATTAAAGTTTTAAGAGTGCAATTGATTATATGTAGCTCAACTTTCAAACACACTGGTCAAGATGGATTGCAACAGTCATGCCATGGCACAGTGATGCATGTCAGAAGGCTCTCAGTTTTACTGTACAGAGGACTTGACATTGGCTTTTAACTTACCAATAAACTACCCTAACACACTGCAAGAAGTGGGAAGGAGAAGGAACTACAAATCCAGCAGTCACATGTAAAATAAAAGACTACACCAACTACACTACAGCTTGTCTCCTGCCAACAGCACTTGGTGTTAAAAGAACATGATGGCTGCAATTGCCAAGAAAGGAAATATGTCCTCAAACAGCCTATTTTTTTAGGCTCATGGAGCTTCCATAAGGTAAATCTGTCTTTAGCCTAGAATGTTCCTTATCTTACCTGAAATTACTGTCATCTTCAATCATTTGTCATTCCTCATTAATTATCAGTGTCTGTGGCATACTCTAGGAGAAACATTCCTATCAACATCTAAGAAAGCTACATTTCTGAATTATATTTTGAACTCGAAGTGGTGAGATGCTGGAACAGGTTGCCTAGAGAAGTTGTGGATACCCCATCCCTGGAAATGTTCAAGGCTAGGTTGGATGGTGTTTTGAGCAACCTGGTCTAGTGGGAGGTGTCCCTGCCCACAGCAGTGGGGTTGAAACTAGACAAACTTTAAGGTCTTTTCCAAACCAAACTGTTCTATGATTCTATGAAATATGATTGTATCTTATTTGACATTGCTTTTCCCATCCTGGGCATTTGTTGTACTCGATATTTTCCACTCTTTTTTTTTTTTTTTTAGTTTGTTTTTTGTTTGTTTGTTTGTTTGTTTTGCAATCACTTCACAAAAATACGATACATAGCAGAATTTCATTGACATAAACTATTTCACTGATTGTTTAAAATCACTAGATGTGAAATTCTTTTTATTTTGCATATATGGAAAATTTTGCTGAAAGCAAAACTATTTCAGAGGAAAAGCAGACTTTAAATTACTATTACAGATTTCTGTTAGTTCTAGAAACAATGCTAGCAGCTTAAATTCCTCTTAAACTGACATCTTCCTTAAAAGTATTGAAAAGGATAGAAAAAATAGCACTTTTTTGCTGTACTATTCTAAATAACCTACAACACCCAGAAAACACCCCATCTCTGATGTCTACGTGATTACAAAGTAAACAGAAACAGCTAAGAACATAGTGACATATCTGAAGATTAATCCTCAGATATTTCAACCACACTAGACACTATAATTAGCCAAATGCAGAAGTCTTGAAGCAAGTGAGCCCTACAGCTCTATTCCACCTCTTGGAAGATGTGAATATATGTGAATATATTCTTTTTAATATCACAGTTTTAGAAGGATATTGTTAAGTATCACTACAAGACATCTAGTGATGAGGAAGAAGTTGGTGCAACCCTGAGATAAGCCTCAGAACCTAGTGATGTCTCATGCAAGCTTTGAACCCAACATCAAGCCTGGTAATCTCTGAACAGATACATCTACTTCATAATTTAAGGTATGGCCACCTATCAAAAGGTGTGTCTGTTCCCAAATAGGCAGCACCGCTCTTCTAGAAACAGGCAGGCTTGTTTCAAGACCATCAAAATACTATCTCATGCGTGCCTACTACAAGGCAGCCTTCATGAGACCAAAGGAAACACTTCACCCTGAAGCCCAGAATCAGGAAGAAAGTCTGATAAGAGCTTAGAGCTTACTGGAGGGTGGGTTTAGAAAACACCAAGTTAAACACCAACGTTTCCAGGAAGGCCTGGAGAACCTTGCAAGTTCTGTACAGAACTAATATTGATGAGCCTTGCAGCACTGAGGTAAGGACACGGCAAGAGGTTTGTCATGTTACATGCAAGAGTGGAACCTGGATGATACAGATTTTGAAGGGCTCACTTATAGCGACTTAAGCACAAAAGAGAACAATAAAGTATCATGTTTAAAAGCTGTGAGCAAAAATGTAGTTATACAACTACTAATATCATTGGCAGCCAGGGAGATAAATCTCTGCTGTTCTGAAAGGGCATAAATAGCCATAGCACTCTCCAGCAAAGCACAGGACCTTTAAGGAAGGCCAGAATACTGCAGGAAGCTCTTACTCAATTATACCTGAAGTCAGTCAGCCACGAAGGATGCCTTGCACAAGTCTCACACGAAAACTATACTGGAAATGGACTTTGAAAACAATGCTTCAGAACAGAAAAGTCCCTCAAATCTATCATTCTGGGAGAGGGAAGGAAAACTACCAAAGATTTAACAATAGAAGAAACATGCCTTGGAAAGCTTGCCTTGCTGTAGCTGTCCAAACTCACTAAATGTAGCTTTCTTAGCCTAACCTCTGCTGCCCACAGGTAAACACTCCTGTTAAGAAGTTTTGCTCCCTCTCTTGAATCATGGACTTCAGAAGTCAGGGGATGCTGAACGCAACATTGTAATTTGTAGAACACAGAATGGACAATATCATTGATGCAGTTTAATGAGCCATTTCTCCCCTCCCTGCTGTGATTAATGGTGTGGACAGGAGGTCTGCTGATGGAGCTCACACACGATTCTGGCCCTGGAGGCATGGCCTATATAGAGCACCGTGTGAATGCTTGCATGAGAGATTGGCAGGCAGAGGCAGCTCTGGGAGCCTTTGTTATTGTCCGGTTTACTCTTTCCTGAGCTCCTCCAGCTTGCACAATCTGTGTAGCCTCTGGGAAGGCAGCTTTGAATTGGCTTGCTTGATGGAAAAACTTGATACATATGATGCAAAGTAATGAGTAATGTGACAGTGATTGACAGCTGGGGAGAAGAGGAGGGGAAAGCTGAGTTAAGCTGGGTATTGTGTGAAGAAGCAGAAGGGAGAATTAAAAAAAGGAGAATTCCACATTACAACAAGATGCGTACAGTGGGGGAGATAAGAGTTGCTGGGTTTTATAATAATAATCATTATTAAGTCAGTTAAGTTGACACTAGTTTATGATGCTATAAATAGTACCCCAGTGATTACTGGATGTTTTTCTTCAAAACTTAATCTTCCCCAAACAGAAAATAATTAATAAGTGTAGGAGGCTGACAACATACTCCCCGTTCATATTTGTGAACAGGCCATGTAATGTAAATAGAAACCCCAGGGCCTGGTCCTATCTGCACTTCCACCGATACACTGTGCTCCTCATGTATACATTTAAGGTGAGTCAGAACTTGCCTGCCAGCTTCTCATTTCCTTCTCCCTTACACTGTGAAGTCAGTTGTAATTTTTAGTGAATGATGCAATTACATTGCCATGTACCAGGCAAAAGTGCATTGACGCTTTAGTGCTTTTCGAGTTTGGGTCTGAAAACAGAAGAAAAGGCTGTAATTGATTCCATCAGCATGGTGGGGTTTTTTTTGTATTGAAACAAAAGTTAAAACCCAGAGAAACTTCCATCCACTAGAAAAATGAACTCAAAATGTGGAGTCTCTCACTTTTTTGCTTTAGGAGAAGTACATGCCCAAGAGACATCCTATCTTAGTTTATATCTTAGTTTATCTTCAGCAGACTGTTAGGTTCTGGACCACTGGCATAGAAAGCTGAAATCTTGGGAGAAAGGAAAAAGGGAGGGGCAGAAATTATAACCACTTGAAGACACTTGTGGCAAAAAAAGAGATAGCAATTATGTATCAAAGAGGAAAGGGCTTATTTGATCAAATCCCAAGTGGCTCTTATTCTTAGTTATAAGTAAAAAGACCCTTTTCCAGAGCTCCAGAAGGCATGCTAGAAATCACTACTCGTTGCTGCTTTTTAGAAAGTTTTGCAAGTGTCTTATAAGAATATGCCATGCTTGCATTCAGCCTAAGGGAACTCCCATCATTAGTAAACAGGTTATGCTGTAGTTTTCCTCCTGCTGCCTATATGCAAGCAGCTCAGTACAACAAAGTCATAGGAGATAAGGTTAGGAAATTACATGCACAGTAGTTGTCTGTCTGTCAATACAGAAACCTTTTCTTCCAGAACACAAACAAATGGTTTGGGGATTTTTTGTTTAGATCCCAATCTTCTACAGTTACTAATATCAGACCACATGCCACAGCACACTCACTTTGATGTAGCATTAATATCAGTATTTTAACAAGTTCTGCATGCAATCATAATGTGCTAAAACAGCAAAACCTTTTAATAGCTAAGGGGACTAATTTCAGCATCTATCCCTCTGAAAATCCTAGAACTCAAATCTCTGTAATCCAGGGTCATCTCTGCAAAAGATCTGCAAGTCAAGATGGGTCATGACAGGTCAAACTTTGAATATATTTCCTGCTTTGAAAACACCTGGTAGGTCTCTCTCTGTCATTCCTTAGGGATAAGGGGTTCAAATAGTACAAATCTTCAGGCCAATTGATTACATTCACTACCATGTTCAGGGACAACTGCAACTGCAAGACACATGCACACATCTTTAGGGTAAATTCATATCTAATTTGGACCTTATCTACTCAGTCTACTTCACTGCTCATTTCTGCAGGCTACGATTCAGAGAGGAACTAAATCATGTGCTTAACTCACACTTACCATAGAAACCTCAGCATCCCCCTGTGCTGTACTGAATCGAAGTCCAAAGAACTCCTTTTAAAACTTCTGACTATATAACATGATGGAAAAAAGACAGAGAAATTTGCAACCTCTCAAAATAACATATGGACCCCTCAGTGTCTTTAATTCTTTGATATAAAAAGCTTTACATTTTGGCTTGCATACAGAACTTCAAAACCAAAACACCTTTGCTAAGAAAGATCTAGTGTTCAAAAACTACTCAGTCTTGAAACTATATGGGTTCCTTCATTTTTGTTGCAACTTCATTATGAAGGAGGAAGGTTCCTTAACTTGTCACATTAAACCAAAATCGGGTTGATCTGACCCTAATGGCAATGAGCTGATTCTAGGAACACATGAATTAGTCCCTTGCTACTTTTCAAGAAATAGTACAAGCAAGAGTTATCTTTTCCCCAATTTCTCAAATACCCCTTTTCTATCCATCCACTGCTAAAATGAGAGATGTATGCTTAGAAATTCATCCTGTGAAGTGTTTAAGATATTCAGATGGCTGTAATTTATCAACATAAATTACTGTACTTCACAGCAATGCTCCTGTCATAAGAAAACACCATGTGCCCTAAATTGTCTGCTGCCCTCTCCAATAATCAGCCTACTTTTTAAGATCTAGAGATTTGCTGATAAAGGACACCTCAGTGCATACAGCAACAAAAAAAAATTGAGTTTCACACACATCACTGGAAACGTCCACACACTGCTCTATTAATCTTTAGATTGGGGTCATTTTTCTCTTGAGATGTGGTAATAGATTACTTCAAGAGAAAATGGGGAAGAGCACCCAGACAGGGGCCTACTGAATACTAAGCAAGTTTGCCTCCTTCCATCTTGGTCTAATCCTAAAATATATCTAATGGCCAAAGCTGCTGTTTACTCTGTATCACCCAACACTGATGCAGAAGGAGCACATGATGTTTAGTGTCATCAGCCTGCCCCTGCATCTCCTCAAGCACCCTGTGCCATAGGACCCAGCACTGCTTCTCTTCTCTCCCTGATCACAACACATTTTGCTTGTTCTGGCATCATCACTCACCTGCCCAAGAACTCCTGAAATCCCATACCCAACCTGCTTTGCAGTTCTTTTTTTTATTTTCTCTGGGAATCAAAACCTACTCTCTTCTGGATAAGCGCTCTGATCCCCTGTCTTTTCTCCTCTGGTGATTCAGTCTCTAAGTTACAGCATATAGCAAAGACTTTCTCTATCTCATTCCTCAATCCCTCTGGATCAGTCCTCTGCATGGTACCAGACATTGAGCCCCATATTTAATGTTCTTTTGTTTCAGGACACTTAAAACTGCATGAGGAAAAACATACATGAAAGTGCCTGTGAGTAAATTATGAAGGGAAGTGGCATCATGTTGTCCACTGCCTTTGTCAGTCTTGATTTTTATAGTATTCTTCCCACGTATGAAAACTGTGATTACCAGCAGCATAGGAAATGCCCACCACTGTCTTTAGAGGCACACTTCTCCATCCACAAAACAGACATAAGTGGAGTGCCCTTTGTGCAAATCACAGAATCACACAACAGTGTGAGTTGGAAGGGCCCCAGATGGATCAATGAAGTCCAACTCTCAACTGAATGGCCCATATGGGGACTGAGCCCATGACCTTGGCATTAATTCCATCATGCTTGCACCAAATGACCAAGAGCAAGGGTGTTGTGCCTTTGCTCCTGAGGCTACAGTCCCGTATCCTTGGAGGATCCCTGCTGGGTTCCTTCTCTCACTATTTCATTCTGCAGCCAAGGAGATGGTCCACCAGGGTGGAAGAAAAGCACATTGGGCTTCATCACTCCTACTTAGCTGAACTGCCTGTGGGGCTGTGGCTAAAGGCATAAACTAAAGCAGTGCCAAGCTGCTGCGTGGAACGCCGACATCCAACCTGCCTCCTGAGATGGCTCAGGAACCCCTGCACAGGGAAGGACAATTCAGTGGTTTAATGCCACCACTGCTTGGCATCTCTGCATTTCCTCTGGTATGTTTGCACCTCCAGAGAGCCTCAAAATGAAGCTCTTCTGATCTACTTCTGCCTGCTTATGGTAACCTCAAAACACCTCCTCCTATGTAACACAGAATGCACTGGCCATGTGGAGGTTAAAGGGCTCTGTTTGGACTTCCTCTGCATCTTCCTCCTTCTAAGAAACCAATGTAAGATTTTCTGTTATTGCCCATACAGGTTTCCCAGGACACACACAACATTTAAATGATGACTCAATGTCTTTAAAGTTTTAGCCTCTGCATTATCAGCTAGGAAAATCTATGAAAAGGGTGGACACATTTTGAGTTTTTTGGGACAATGCAGGCTGGACTTTATTGAGAGAGAAGAAAGGTATTTCTATGAAGAGCAAGTTAAAGTATTACCAGGTAGGCCCATATATAATAAGACTGTATAACACTAATGATTTCTAATATATTCTCTAATAGTCCTGCTCTATTTCAGTCTTGAACCCCTAAATGTCACTTGTCCTGTGAGAGACTGTTACAGACCCTCTTTGATATTAATGATATCTGCTTCACACAGCCAACAAGCCCCCAACATCACGAGACAGAGCTTTAGAAGGGGAGATGCTCTCACTATACTTTATCACAGACAATGGGAAATTCTGCCTCTCCACACTCTGGGAACATCACCCCAGTTTCACAGCAAGGATGACTTGCTCACTCTCGCTGCTTCTTGCTGTTTAGATGCTACACGCCTTATTTTGCATAACCTCCCCCCTCCTTTTCATGGCTTGTGCCAGTCTCATAATTTCATGGAGGAAAAAGAACTTTGCTTCTTGGGAGAAGTTGCACAAATGAATAATAGAAGTCAATACCGTAAGCACCTTGCAAAAATAGACACAGAGAAAGAGCCAGCACATACTGGTCCTACTTGGATGCTAAACCATAGGCAAAGCAGTTTTTGGCTGGCAGCAGTGGTGTTGAGTGTCTGCACACAACCCTTTGAGCATCAACTTTGAAAGTTTTTTTTACACTAAGTGGCTCATAATTTTTGTTCCCAAGTCACTGTGCAGAGAGAAAGAAAAAATCACTGGGGCATCCAGTGACACTATGGGGGATAGGATGAAGGTAAAATGACAGTGCTTATTTCTTCATTAGAGCAAAGCATCTGCCACTTTGTTAATATTCCAGTATGCCCTGCTCCCAGAGAACTGTGAAGGCAGCAATGATTAAAGGCAGCTCTGACTGGGGAAAATGCATGTTACACTGACCTCAAAAGTGTAATTCAAAATTTATGCTGCTGAATGGTCTACACTCTAATCCGAGGAACCATCTGTGTAGACGTAGGTACAGTACACACAGTCTCAGGAGAGGCACCCTGGATTTATCGTCAGCATGACAGGGAACAAAAGATGATGGTCCACTGTCAACCCCTCCTGCCTAAAAAAAAATTTTCAAGTGAAGCTTATGACCCAGGAGGTAAAAGGTTACTGAACCTGGTCCTCAGAGAGGCCACTGCCCTGACCCATCAGCTGTAATCGCTCAAAGAAGCCACCACAGGCTGCTCAGGGCTGTTTTGCTGTAAATAGGCAGCTGTGAACACAGGAGACTACAGTGGCTTCCTGCCAAAAATCTGCATTTTAATAACTTTGTAATTGCATATTTTTGCAATCTGTTGACTCTGACTTATTTTAAGAACATCCAAAGAGTAAAACAGTATCACCACCAGATTTTCTGGTACTTTAAATTTCACAATGAAGTTTGCATCAACTCAGTAATTACTATGAATAATTAATAAAAAAGGTTATAATGATGTGACACATTCTAGTGAATCCCTGAAATTTAGGATGTTGAAGTGATAAAAACAAAATAAAAAATTAAATTCAATAGTAAATATTAGAAGAAATATAATTAAATTCCATAATTAAAAAACCAGATTGCAAATCCAGCCTGGGTGATGGTGTTGCTATCAATCTTATGTAATTCCATTGGAAGTGGTTTGCTTTAAAGATGACAAATAATTTTAGCAAAAATGGCTGTAATCCTGCAAATGTCAGCATCCACAGTCATGTGAATAGTCTACTGCACAATGGGACCACTTGTGTGAAACTGTTTGCAAGACTGAGGCTCCAGTCACAGTTTGCACAACAAAACACCTGAAAAAATTAATAAAAATAATGTGGAATTAAATCCACTTTTACTTGGTTGTGCTTTTCAGATTAGTGCTATGAACAATATATTGTGTGTGGGATATGGAAGAAGTTTCAAATTATCTAAGTCCCTTTGCTTAAAGAAACAGAGTCAAACATGTTTTGGCTCACTTTAGCTCACTGTACCTTTTCCATCTAATATTCTGAAACTGTGATCCCTACAGCAGGCTTCCAGGGAAGGTCACAAGACACCTAGATGCTGTATTTCTTTCATGTACTTAAAAGGTTTGAGAGATTTTGAAAATCTTGTTTCACTTGAAATTGAACTTTTTACATCTTCCCTCTATACAGATACACTGACTGACCATTCCAAGTCAACCAATTGAACTCTACTGCTTCAATGGAATAATAACATAAGTCCAGTTTTGTCTTTGTAATGCCTTTCTTAAGTCAGAATTTTAACAATGGAAAGGCTTGTTGTTCCATTTCATGACTGGAAGAATGAAAGCTCAGTTCTCTTACCCCTCTTTCCAATGAGGCACTAGGCTGAAATTAAAATTAAATCTATAGCTTCCAAGACTAGAAGCTATGTAAGGAACCACCTCACAATAAAGCAGACAAGTAATTATAACTTAGTGTGTACATTTCCAAAGGTTGATCAGGCTGAATGGGCTCTGACTGGCTCCTTTTCTTCCCTAATCCTGAAAAGTAGTGACAAAAGCCCTCAGTGGGCAGCTGAATTTGCCCCAGCATACACTGGGAAGGACAGTGAAAGGCTGCCAGAGCTATGACTGAAGGTTTAGTTACACCAGTTCAGCCCAAGAGGTGTTGGGCTTTTTGCTGTCATCTTTCCCTCCACCCCCGAGTTGTCATTCCTGTCATTAGAGCTTATTTCCTCAGGAAAGGTGTGTTTGCTAGCAAGAGAGGGAAGGTGCTGGGTGACAGATCCTGGTGACAGATTTGTCACATATAATGATATACAGATGTGATTTTCATTCGGATTTGCAAAAGTGTTTTTACCCAATTCTGAAGAATGTAAAAAATGCAGGGATTTTTTTTTTTACCCTGAATATTTAGCAATACTTTTCTTGAAAGCTTGCAATTATTTCTCTGCTTTCTCATTAATTCTCTTCCATAGTCACTACATGTACCTCAGCCCTCCAGTTTGAAACAGTACCATGTAGCCCCAATAAATACACCAGATTTTACCAAGAATGAATGAAGTATTTAGAGAGAATAAACTAGAGTTGCAAGTATTTAACACTGGACACTAAATACAGAGGAATAAACATAAGATCCTAGAAGGATGGCAGCCATCATAGATGAGACAGATTTATGATAATTGTGGAGTGCAAACTCCCCCCACCTTCCTAGTCTAGTGGCAAGGGAAGCACAGCAGTTGTTTCATCCCCTTGTCAGCTGAAGAAGCAACCTGAAGAGCTTTATTCACTTAGAAATGTAATGTAATACACAGTGAAAGACCATACTTGAAACATTCTCCATCACTCATCCACTATGAAACCTTCATCGCCAGGCAGCAACCGCAACACTTTCTACCAGGGGCCTCCAGTGGCTGCTTCAAGGCTCAGCAATGCCATAGGAGGAAAGTAACACTTAATTTTACTCCTTATTGGTGGGTGGGAGGGATGGGAATGTAACAAATGACCCCTGACATAAGGCATTTCATGGAGAATTGACCAGTTGGGATTAATGGCCCTTGGCTGAATCTGGGCTATAAAATTTTTCAGCCAGCCATTAATTTTCAGGGAATGTTCTATCCCTCAGCCATTATTACTTAAATAAAAACATATATTGTATATATGGTCAAATCAAATTACCGCTAGAATTTTGTCAAGCACAGATAAGGGTGTAAATTTACTGTGTTATTAAGGCTTTTCCTTTTATGCTCAAATAACTATAGTTTGGTAGTGGGAATGACTCTTATACATGCTCGGGGAAAACACCCTTGCTTTGTCCTTGTGTAAAGTGATCACGGGATTAGAAGCTGGAATAACTAATTTTAAAAAAATTATCATCAATTACCTCAATTTTTCTGTTACGATCATGAAGAAAAGCAGTGTACATATACTCACAGATGTTCACTGTAATTACACTCAATGATATGTATATTTATCACACAAAAATATATACAGTACATCAAACACATGGAAGGTGGCATGGCATTTTTGCAATGAATTTGGGCTGAATATATTAATTATGCACAGGAAAGCTGTAATTGCATAGTGCAGATCACCCTAAAGAAAGGCTAATAAAATTTTCCTACCATACATATACTCACTGGTTTTTGCTGCACACTGCAGGAGCACCAATTTATGAAAAGGAATTTAGCAAAATTTTATGGAAACTATTGCTTGCAAGACTGAGTCTGTACTTCAGCTGCCATCGGTGAGGCCATACAGTGATTTGAGAAGGAAGAAGACTGTCACCAATAAAATTTTAGAAGCCTTTATAAATGACTGAAAATAGATTTTCTGTACAAGTATCTTGACTTGAAAATGTCATGGTAAGGTCTGGACCCATGACAGGTATACAGTCCAGTATAATTAGTATTAATGTATTATTTTACCAATAGAGAGAAGGAATTTATAAGCTTACAAAGCATCTATGTAGGGCCAAGGATGATCCACAGTTACATGACTTTAAAATCTTGAATGCTTTTTTATGTATACAGAAGTGATGTTCTCGTCTGGAGATGTTTTACCTTTATGAGCTGCCCTGTTTTCCTCCCAGAGAGCCTGGCACAGTGTGCCTCAGGCTGTCTCCTTAGGGGTGGCCTCACTGAGGACACAGCACAGGGTTGACTAGTTTTGAGGTGACAAAGCTAAGGAAGGAGTGGTGAAGCTTCAGTCACCCAGCAGCAATGGGAGACTAATGCCATTCCCAGTCTTTGAGGAGCAGCAGGGCTGGACATCAAGCCCTGTGGTGTCCCTCAGCACCTGAGGCTGATGGGACCTCTGCAGTGCATGCCAGTCACTTGGCCCTTGCCCCTCATCTCCCTGCATCAGTGCTGAGCTCCCTGGTGCCCTCAATATGGTGTCTTTGAGGCACTCTGACCATTCCTCTTCCCTCTCACACCCAGCCTTTGGTCTTCCCCTTGTCTCCTGTGAGGGCTGGCAAGCTCTGCCTTCATCCAGTTACCATGTTCAGCCACCTCACACTCCCTTCCCCACACCATGAAGTGCTTTGTCTTTTAGCAAAATAACATGAATCTTCCAAGCTACTCAGCACCTGCAGTTTGTCAAGTAAGAAGGAAGTCTGCCCAAAGCATGTGCAGACAGCGCTGCCCTAGAAAGAGTTTCAGCTTTCAAATCATTTGCTATTGCTAATGTCTTCCACAGTGGTCTGCCTCACGCCTTGTTAGTTCTGTGGATTGCAGAAAGACTTCCAAGCAGCATGATATTAAATGCCCTAAAAGATGACAAAGGCAGGATGGAGCCCCGTGTAATGTGAGCTTTATACTAAGACACAATCAGTGAAATAATGACTTTCTGCCTCCGCACTTCATGAGAACGTTTGAAACAAAGGAAAATTAAGCTTCCATGTTCTGATTCACCTTGGCCTTCTTCAGTCTTGTACTTAATGTAGTCACTGATATGCAAACCAATTTTATCAAGTCTCGAGAGATTGTTCTGGCTGGTACTAATGACTGAGCTAAAAAAATCAGGTTTGATCAGGCTCTGATGCTGAAGAGCTGCATATTCAGCTCTAAATTTGTATTTCCTGGCATTTACTGCCCATTTTCTGTGAACACATACAGCTGAAAAGAAAAAGTGCTTTGTAAGGACACAACTCTGGACAAAATTTACTCTCAAATCCTGCCCATGTGCATTCTGGGAATCCAATGCACCTCAAATGAGAAGGCAGCCAAGATCTTCTTTCGTTTTTCACTCCTTGTACTGAAATTAAACTTTTTTACCATACTGCGTTAACCCATAAGAGAATCAGAAAGCAAATATTAATTTCTGCCATAAAAGCAATGAGCAAATGTAGCAAATATTTTATGTTGTAATTTCTCTAATCAATACTAAAAAAGTTGGTGAAAAATGTACCACCACCTTAAAATGCATTGAAACCTGTAATGAAGTTTAATAGTAATCATAATGTTTAATTCACCAAATGGATGGAGCATAAGAGATCATCCACTGTGAAAAATACAATTCAAACATTCTTAGAGCCCTAGAATAATACAAAAACATTAGAGAATAAAAGTATATTTATATGCTACAGATTGAAGTTCTTTCCTGAGTAGAGAAAAGGCAGGAAGACACCATGAGGTGATATTGCCATGTTCCCTAGGTGTACAAACTACTTAAAAACCAATTAGGTAAGAAGATTCATACTTTGCTTTTTTTTTTTTCTCCCCACAAACCAGTATGTCTTATCAGCATTACAAAGAAAGGTATCACCTAGGAGACAGAGCAAACAGCAATGCTGTTTAAATTAATACTCCTTTTAAATTTTTAAAAGGAAACAGTTTTCCCTAGCTGTGACCCTTGGCTAATGCAAATCCACTTGCTTCTATTGCTTCATTCCTTGCTTTATTTTCCTGTGTCATTCAATATATTCAATTCTTTTTGTAAGACCGAGAGCCTTTAGAGGCAGATATTGTGCATATGCTATATGTTCATAGAATGCTTCTTTAAGCCTTTTTTATAGCTTCTAAACAAGCTTCAAAGCCTTGTTTACAGTCACAGCAATGACTGAAAAATGAAATTTCATCAGCTCAGAAATATAATTCATGAGATGCGACACAGATAGGTATCCAAGTAGATAGTTTGATTTTAGAAGTAAGAATCCAATACTTCCAAAAACTTTAGTAGATTTTTTAACAATTTGTGCTACACCTAAACAAACTAAGAATGGATTAAGGGGTTATATTTCCAGGACTTTTGGATATTTTTATCTGTAATGGTTGTTAAACATGGTTAGCAGAGGAAATTTGTTAAGTATTTCTGAAAAATCAGAACACTTACAACAAGGCTTAATTTTGGCTTGTAAACATTTTGGTCACAGTGGCATAGAAAATGCATAATTAGGGGAAAAATATCTAGTACCTTTTTCAATTTAAAACCACTGTACTATTATTCTCCATTTCAGCCAAAACTATTCCAACTTCCTTATGCACATGAAAAATAACACCAGACACTGAGAAGCAATTACCAGCTCCTGTGTGATGAGTCCCTTATGCTTGTAATTAATGTGTTTTAGCTTAACAACAAAACAAATCTGAAATTAGTAAGTATTTTGTTACACTTTCTTTGCTGTACAAAGAAAACCCACCAGGCAGCCAAAGAAGAGCTATATCAACATATCTTCTCATAGTTTTCAAAGTTTTTTGGTCTAGGTTATAAAATAAAGATGGTGGAGGAAAAGAATTGCTCATAGTGCTTTGAATGCCACACTGATGTCACCAGCTTGAAATGTTTAGCTGCTCATTAATACAATGCTGAAGTGATTTTTCCCATGTCAGTCCTCACATACAAGGATTTTGCATACACACATATCTTGTATGCAAAGATACATATGAAAGTATATGAAAGTATATCACAAAATAAACCAAAAGCACCATTAACTGTATTATCTAGTCACATTCAACTGATGCTCATGAGAATTATTTGCCTCCTTTTTTACTTGTACATTAAGATATGATTTTAAACACTTGTACAGGAGCTATTTTTTCTCCAATTTCCTGCCTTTGATACTGAGGCGTTTTATTGAAACCCTTGAATTACGATTTTGTGAGTGGTTTTGCCTGTGCAAGGTTCTGGACCTGACTTTGTACTGTGTTTATTTCAGCGGTGATGAGAGGTTTTTGACCAACACAGCTCGAGTTGTGGTGATGCTTGTGGTGATTCAGCCCTCGTGTCTGAATTGCTTTGAAATCTCACTAGGTGAGAAACAGCACAAGCTTGCTTGATCATGGTATTCAGGCCTTTTGTTCACCCCTGACTGAACAGGCACCGTGGGTGAGGATTTTGATTGGGAAAGAGAAATTTTGGGCCAAAACCCTACAGTGAGATGTGGTCTCCAGAAAGTTTAACAAGTTCTTCAAAACAGCAAAGATAGATTGCTGCTTGTCAGTAGCAGTGTGATCCACTTAGCTGAGGCATTAAAAAAAAAAAATTGCTCCTTCTGCTTTCTGATGCCTTTCATCACTCTTTATGTAGGAAAGTAAATAGCTGATGCTAGCCTAGCACCTGGCCAGCCATTGCCCTGTTCATAAATCAGAATAAAGCAAACATCACTTTCCCCACAGTGTAATCAGGACACAAGTTCCCAGTGTACGGTGCTTTCAGCTGTCAGCTTTCCATATTTATCTTGTTTTTTGGAAATCAATCCTATGCAATGTGAACATGGAGAGGTGGTAATGAAGAAGAGAAATTTGCACAGTGTCACTCCTCAAGTTTACTTATCTTGTAAATCCATAAGGCACCTCTCATCCTCATGTAATGAGCATATTATAAATAAAAAAGAGAAAGAAATCACCTCTGCAAAGTAAAATCAACAACAAATCAAACATTTTCCCCCTAGCAAATGCAAGAAAAATGCAAGGAAAAGAGATTCCTCCCTCTTAAATATTTTAAGGCAATATATTTATGAGAGCATAACTCATTGAGTATGCTTCCAGTATTAAAGACAAAAAAAGTTTTCCTTAAAATTCATGCTATACTGGAAAAGAAAAAATAGAAAAGTTATTTATGGCAGACCAAAGGGTTTCCCACATGGAATCAGACCTGTATAAATAAAGCCATTGTATTACTGAGTATTAAGTCAGTTGCAACTTTGCCTGTAACTGACATATAGAGCAATCTATTTTCAAAGACGGTTTGCATCAGTCGTGACTGGCTATTTACTTCCAAATGATTCCAAACTTATGGTTCAGCTTCCTTTTATGTGGCCCAAAGAAGATCTGGAGATAAGCAAAGGAAGGACCTCAGGCCTTCAACCGGTGTCAACAGACAAAAATGTGTATATATTTTATAACACTTTTATAAACTCTTTAATACTGTTTTAGCTTTCACTCGCATCATGTTCTAGCACCTCACAAACAAGCACAATGCAAATGCATTCAAATAATGAAACTTCCTCTAATAGTCCCAAGAGTAAATACTCATAAAATTTTATTTAGATATCTAATTTGATGTCTAAACAAGAATAATTCTAGAATTGCACTGCCTTGCACCACGGAGGAACTGAGTTGCCTAACTTTAAAAGCCTCTAAATCATACCTAAACTGGAAGCATAAAATGATTCAAAACAGGTAGTGGAGATGCCCTAAAAGAGGTTTCTGGAGGACACTTCTAAGCCACTGATGACTCACTGCTCATGACCTCCTTTAAGATCATGGATCATGAGCATATGGAAATGGAAGGCCCAACAACAACAATACAGAGAGTTGTAAATAATTGCAGCGTCCATCTTGAAAGTGAAGTAATTATCTTCATAACCTTTAAACAGACCTGAAACCTGTATTCCCAAGAAGGATAGGCCAGCAGTGAAGAGGGAGACATTTTCTTCTCTATTGCAGCTCACATTTCTCAGTTCAAGAGAATTCAACTTGGTGTCATCCAGAGGGGCAAATTTCTAGGTGAGGCAGACCACACTAAACATCTTATGGTAAGAAATACCAGCTGATATTTGCTCTTGCCACCTCACCTGCACATGCTGTGGAGCAGAAAAATGAAGAGACAGCCAAAACACAAGTGAAGTTTAAATGAGACTGGTGTGAATCATGACTGCAATAACCAGCTCACCTGGGGCATGTCTCCTATGTGTAGGCAGGAGCTCAATCAAAGCAGGCTGGTATAAATGATGTGATTTTAGAGAGAATGACTTAAGCTAACTCAACCTGGTATGTGAACATTTTGTGTTGATCAAAACCTGAAAAAAAATCAATACAAAATGAAAATTCCACTGGTCAGGCTTTGAGTAGTGGCAGACTCTGACATTTAGATCTGAGCACCGCAGGCAGACATCTCTTTTCAAGTACAGGCCTGTCTCCAAATCAGATGCTCATTTCACCTGCTTGGCACAGCAGGCCTTTAAATTGACTGTCCCTTACTTCCTCTGGACACAAAAATAAATCAGATTAGCTCAGCCCGACAACTGAAACTGCTAAAGCCAGCCTGGCCTGCAGCAGATCAGGAACTGTTCAGGTGCCCTGCTCTAGCAGCAGAGTGATGGAGTAGCAATCCTGTAGAGGAGGATGAGGGAGTAGTGATGCACCCCTCTCATTAGGTTGCATCAGGTCCACAGGGGTCACAGCCTTGGGGGAAAATTCAAGGCTCTACTTTAAGGGCCTGCTATGCTAATCCATCATGATGGGACAACCTCAAGACTCCTCCTTCCTTGTTTGCATCTGGAGCCTGGCTAAAACAGACCAGCCTTAATTCCCATGCACACAGTCCAGATAAATGCTTAAAGCCCGCAGACAGCCTTTAGTGAAAAATTCTCTTTTTCCAAAAAAACACAGAAGTACATAAGCAAGATGCTCCAATTCAAATTAGCAGGCTGCTCCATACCCTTACGACAGGTGAGCAACAGAGAGACCCTGAGCTACATATGTGAATCACTTAACTAATCCTAGTATGTAGGGTACTAATTATGCACAGAGGGTTTTAAAAAAAGTCCTCGTTGACAAAATGAGTAGCATATTTCCTGCAACAAAGGGTCTTTCAATACTCTTCATGTTCACATCAGACTACCTGAGTTGCTCTCATGCTTCCCATCTTCTTTTCTCTCCTACTCTCAATCTATAGTTCATGAAACTTTGGCTCTGCTTGGGTTAATGGACTCCATTTTCAGCCATCTTCTCACTTGCCAGGCAGAACTGAGCTACATCTTGGGGAGAACTGTACGAATACAAACAAAGTGAACAAAAATTAAACAGCTTTCCTTTGTTTGTAAAGGCTTACAGAGGATGCTACAACAGGTATTACATTAAAACCTAAAATAAATAAATGTAAGCTGTTCCTAGCATAGTAAATATGACATTATTTTCCATGTAACCCAAGGATTGAAAAGAGAAGGAAAAAAAAAATCCTAAATAAAAAAGGTGATAGAAAAAAACAGTCACTACACCTTGGTAAAAGTGAAGTCACTTACACTAAAACCTAAAGCAATATTTGTACCCTTTGTCCTGGATGATCAACAGGCAGTAATTATTAGTTCATTAGCTGCTCAGATCACCATAAGCTGGTGATGTGCTCAGAAATGGCTGGGGAGTAGACAAAGAAATTTGTCTCCCAAGAAATCAATTTGGGTCCTTCAAGAAAACATGATTAATGTTTTCTTGGGATGCTGCCTGCACCGGAAGGGCAGCTATGTCTTTAGACATTATTAATATAGAGTGCACTCCTGCTATAAAACTCTCTCAGGTAAAGCCAGCTATGACAGAATTACCGACCTGTCAAACTTCACCAATTTGCTTTCTAACACTCAACCATCCAAACCATGTGAGGGCTTACCAAAGCTGCTATTTCTCACTACTCCTGCCTGGCAAGGCCACCTGCCCACTGATAGGCCTGGGGAGGTGGACAGGGTTTTTCTTTCTTCTGCATACGTGCATAAAGGTGTGAAAACTTGGACAACATGTAACAAACCACAGTCAATTAGGTGGTGAACACACACATGAGACACACTGCTCCAGGATGAGGGAGATATTTCAGTTTTCCTCTTCAGGGTGAGAAATAAGAATCACTGCATTTATTATACAAATTTACTACTTTGGAAATGGGTATTTGAATAGTTTTCTTGGGTTTTTTGGATATTTCTACAGGTCCTCTCTCATTAAAAGCCTACCTGATGGCATGATGGAAGTGTATATTTAAACTTTCTTAGTCACCAAGACACAAACTTACATTACACTTAGAAACGTTAGGACCTCAATGTGCATTTTTATGTATGCAAATATCCACTTATATATAACGTAAGTGATCCTAGAACATAGCATTAAGCTTTTTTTGTATGTTAAAACAGAAAACCCCCACAAATAGAGACCTCACAGCTTTTCCCCATGAGGAAAGACATTGTAGATGCCTATGGAAAAGTTTCTTACTACTACAAAATAAGACAATTTATTCTCAAGATGTCAACTGAGCAATAAAGCACAAGTAACCATAAAGTATTCAGAAACTTTTCTGCAGTTTGCTGTACTTCTTTATCCAAGATATTTTTATGTGTGTGCAAATGAGCACATACATCATCTGACTTGTCATTAGCTTATCTAAATCTTGACATGAAGTATAAATTGTTAATGATGTGCAACTGAGAAATGTCAAAAGTATATAGCAGGGCCAAAAGTCAGCATAAAAAGGTAAACAGAAAAACTTTCCATGGCATGTTCTTTCCTGCTAAAAAATGTATAGTAGTACCAGTTAAGCAATCTTCACACAGAACTAAACAGGTGAAAGAGTAGAAAAATCCTTCTTTCACAACAATACTGAGAGGAAAAAATAAAATTCCTAAAATGAATCCTGGAATAGTCAGTCCTAATTCTTCTTTCCTGACAGAAACGTTCAGATTCCCATGTCTTTTTCACTCTTGTTGGCAACTGATCACTAAGCAGGATAATTGCACTCTAGTGCCATCCTTGATTTTACACTGCATTTGGATACACTGGTTCATTTAAAAAAAAGGTTTCTTGCTTCTGTTATTTATTTATCTTTTTAGTTAACTGCATGAGGAAGGGTCTAATCCATAAGCATTGTTACTTATTTATACACCAAGATTTGAAGAACAGTTGCAATAAGTCTGGAGTTTGACAGGGAATATACATCTAATGAAACAGTAAGAAAACTTTACTCTGTAATACTGAGGTATAGCCCAGGAAAGAAGGAGGGAGAGTGGGAGGGATACTGCCTAGCTTGTTTCTTGTGACCCATTCAGGTGTCACAAGCTCTGAGATAAACAGGAAGATGTTGGTTTCCACTTTGTGTTGGTGATGTATAAGCAGGAAAGTGTTGTTCTTTCCTTCTAGAGAAGGGAAGGGTCACCACACATCTCCCTGCATCAGGCACGCACGGCTATACAGTCAGCACGGATGCTCTTGAGGTGCTGCTGTTTAAACACTACCTCTTCCTCAAGGGTGCATAAAATCAATGTCAAGCTCATCCTGGCTTCTAGTGGTTGCAACATAAACCCAAAGGTACCCAACTGAGATGAAGCGAGTCATTTATGATTTATATCAGCTAAAGCAAAGCAAAGCAAAATACAGTAACCTCTGCAGCCCACAGCTCATGTACTCCTTGTAAATATGTGTGACTCTGAAAGCTTATCCAACCTCTTTGTCTGAGGAAATATTTACTTTGGGAACTCCATGTTTCAAAGTCACATTTCACATCCAGCACATGTTCAATCTGAAGTCTGTACATTAGCAACTTTTGGCCCACAGGTCTCCTACCTGCAGCATCGACTCTCTGGCTAGCAAAGCTGCCCTGCTTCCTTAAGACTTTTAGGCTTTGCATCCATTTCATAGCTCAGTGCTCTCTGACCGAGGTTTAACACACTGTAGAAGCTCATGCAGAACATGAGCTGCTTTTTAACTGAGAAAGACATATTTCACATGAGCGGTTTTCATTCAGTTTGCAGCAATGCTGGTTTGTAGGGTGCACAGATATCCCATGATAGTATGTGTTATGACTCAGCTATGGGCCACTGTTATTACTACTGAAAAAGTTGTTCAGTAATACTGCATGAAAAAAATGCCTCTTTTACTTGTCCAAGGTTTCCTAGAGTACTCTGGTACTCATTGGAGAAATAGGAAAGCAATAGCACAAAGAACAGGGCTGAACAGCCAAACTAGGTGGCATCAAGCCATCATAAGAATATGTGGAATATGAAAACAGTAGCAGAAATAGAGACTTTCAAGTGCCAAAGTTTGATGTCCTGGAGGCTAAATTAAATCAGAACCAAATTTCTGCATTAAGGGAAAACAAGAAATTTGTCCAGAATGTCGTATTTGGAAAACCTGCTGATTCAGCAAGTTAGGGTCTGTCAAATGATTGCTACACATAACATCAGTAATTAACCTCCAGATATTGAACTTTCTTTTTGTATTTACTGCCATTCAAATGCAGACATGCAGAGTGCATTTTTTCTACTTCCTCCAAGGAAGTGGACATGCTCAAGAAATGAAAAGATTTAGTCAAAGGACAGGTTTAGGGCACAACATTTCATTTTAATTTAAAACTAGAATCTTGAGGTTTTAAGGACAGATTTGCCAAACAAGCATGTAAGAACAGGAAATTTCCAAGTTATCATGTAATTAAAAGAGAAAAAAAGCTACATGTTGAAGAATACAGTGACATCTACTAGTCCTGACCAGAAATCAGGATCATTGTATTACCTAAGTAAAGTAAGGATTCTTTTTGGTCCAAGAAATCTCAGAAAGTTGAAACTATAACTATGGCAAATGACTAACCCTACCATTTTCATAGCTGACACAATCAGTAGTATTGGTAGCTCAGAAATGGAAAAACTTGATATTATCCAGGCTATGATGCCTAATAACAGCTTTTGTTCTTTAAATAATAAAGTTACTAGAGAGACTGAGTTTCAGGGAAGGGGAACAAATTACTCCCTTTACTTTAAAAGAACTTTGAAGACTGTTCCTCACCTCCCTAAGGAGGTGGAGCGGGGCACCAAATAGTGTTCATTATTTTCCAGCAAAGCTGAAAATGAGGAAGGTGCTAACAGTCAGATTGCTAAATTAATTCTTAATTCCCTGTTCACTGTTCTAGTACTCACTCTCATTATGCCTTGGATTAAAACAAACTAAAAGAACCTACCAAAAATAGAAGAAAAATTACAACGCAGCAACTATTCATTGTAAGGAAGAAAAGGAGTTTTAAAAAAATTGTGAAAACCAAGGGTTGGTCCCCTCAACACTTTGCATGCAAATTATATAGTTATATTTTCAACCTTTATCACAGATTTAAATGTAAAAATCTTCTGAATTCAGAAATGGATTTTACAAAGATTGACAGCTTTTATAACTATTCAGAATGACGAACAGCGCTGAGCTCGGAACAGAGGGGAGTCTAAGCAGGGCTGCTGTTAAGCTTGAGCAATTAATTGACCTTATGTTCTATAAAAAATATTAAAAATTCAGAGGAATAAATTTCACATTATCTTGTTGGAATTTTTTGTCTTTTGCAAGAGCAATCTTTAAAATTTATTTAAAAGGCTCTTGATTAAATGATCTGATTTACAGGCAGTTAAAAAAACATAGAAAGGCAAGTGCTGTGTCTTAGATAGCATGAAAATGCCACAAGTGTACTCATTTTTCAGTTTTTTTAGTTGCACCAATTATTAATAAAACACTTTAGAAAATAAGCAATTTGCATTAAGAAAACATTAAGAAAGTGTTTTTCAGCACAGTAATGGTCATCTTTAGAGTTCATCAGATGTGTGAGATGACAACCATTTCCCTAAGCAGCCAATTTCAAATTCTGCTGAGGACAGGAGTAGGAAACAGTTTGACCTTGAAAAAATCTCTAAATAAAGTACGAACTTACAAACATGCACATTTACATCTGCAATGAAAATCCTCTGACTATACAAAGAAATAAGAGTGCAATTCATAAAATGCTTCTCCTTCTGAAAAAAATACTTCACCCAGGAGAGGAAATGGGGGTGAGATTCATCTGAGTAAACGCAAACACCTACAATGCCCTAAGGCTGTAACGGTATAGGGGATGTGACTCAAGCTAGACTTGTGAAGTAAATCAAATAAATGATACTTTCAAACTGCCCACTCATTTTCTGAGCAAAAAAGGAGCAACTGTGACTTGCTAACTGCAGAAGTACAATGTTTGGCAAGATGAATCATAGTATGGGTATCTACATTTTCCTAACAGCACCACTGAGTACAGAGGATTCGTCCCTTAATCCCCTGTCCCTTCTCCCCTTGCAAATATTATATTTCCTACATATTTCCCCAGTTATATTTCGAGAGAAACGCAATAACTGTTACAAGTCTGAAATACCTACATCAAAATTATTTGTAATGGATTACGTATGTATGGATAGATGGATCTCTGGATCCTCTGCTGTGAAGTCAAGGATGCAATAGTATTTCACCTGATTATAGATATATCATAAAAATGTCTAAAATATTGTTAAAAGCAGCCTGCAATATTTTGAGTAACATAAACTACAGCTGCTGATTTACATCCATCCAAACAGCTACTGATGGTTTATGAGCTGTGTATTGATAGCCTTTTTATTAAAAGAGTGACCTCAGTTCCCAGAGAGCCATTTTGTGTCTCCTGCACTAGGAATTACAGGCTTCTCCATTGGAAATGTCATTTCCACTTGTTCACTACATTGCCTATCTAGGACAAGTCCACAAGAAGTATTGTGGGATCAGTGCTATGCCAAGGAAGAACTAAATCAACTCCCAACTCTCCTGTTGCTCTGGGAGCTCATCTGAAATGCAAGGAGGAGTCAAAAGTCAGATTAATATCATGCAAATGAAAGGAGAGTGGTTACAGTAAATGTGACATTTGAAAAATTGTATGCTAAACAAATAGAGAAGGAAACAGAAGGCAGCCCAAGCTGTTTTGCTGACCCTCACGTGCACATATATTTAACTCTCAACAAAACATTTTTATCATAATTCTGCAGCAAGGCTGTCAGCTAATTCTCAACCAGACTCCCTACCCTCCTTTTTCCTAACCTTCTTTGGTTGCACAAGCACTTCTGCAGCTGGCCAGCTGTTCACTGCTTCATGTTGTCATAGGGAAAGAATTATAATAAAATGCACAGGCCAACAAGAAACAGTGTCAATGTTGCTGAACATGTTGGAAAAGGGCAAGCTCCCCTGCTTCTGATGTAGCAGAATTTTACAGAGAGTTAACCAACTGCCCAGGAGGGCAATAATAATTACTTGGGAAAATTATAATAGTATAGGTAGAAAGAGGACAGTGCAATGAACACTGAATTGTCAAACTGCTGGCTGATGTTTCTCATGGTGACTTGAAGTCCCATCTCTCATTAAGTTGTGCATTGGCTTCAAAGAACACCACAGCACTACACAGGTCGATGCATACTTCTGTCAAAACCTGTGTCAAGAACCTCTGGAAGGCCCTTCTGCTGCAGTTGTGAGGATGCAGCCACAGCTGCACAACCCTCTCCTTTTCCTTGCTCCCCTCTCTAAGTCATCAAAGTTAAGAAGACAGCTTAGAAGAAGTGCACAGAGACAAAGTAAATGCTACCCAATGCAACAGACACCTCATCAGTCACAGTGACTTGTTAAACTATTGAACATAAAAGGTGACAATTAAATATCAGCACAATCATTTAGCTGCTGATCGTTTTGCAGAAATATCAAGTCTGTCCTACAATCCAAACTGCCTCCCACACAGTGCCAGATAGAAAATTGAATATTGCAACAACACCAAGGGAAGAATGTCTTTTTCTAGTCTGTACTCTCATCTTCCCCCCTGCTAAAAGATTAAATTAAAAACTTCCTTTTTTTTTACAACTTACTAATACAACAAAAATTATTTAAATAGAATACAAATTTTAACTAATACAGTTATTCTTATGTAATTCCCCATATTAGCTAAGAGCACCTTCTCAAGTTCAAGTCTGCCTGGGCTGGGACATAAGATTAGATTTAAAAGCTGCAGTTTTAAGGAATAAAAGCACCTAAAACAGCATTACATGAGCAGTTTGGCTGTAGTGATATAACGAGGGAACACAGATGTTGAACAGATATGAAGTAAGAAGCCATGACAAAGTTCTTAGGGTAGAAATATGACTGGTATTTATATAAGAAGATTAAGTACAGTAGTTGAGATTCAGAATTAAAGGCCATTTAGATCTAGTGCTTAGGGATATGGTTTAGTGGTGGATTTGTCAGTGTGAGGGTTATGATCTTGTCAGTGTGAGGGACTCCATGATCTTAAAGACCTTTTCCAAACTAAATGATTCAATGATTCTATGAAAGTGGTTAATGACACAAGTAAGAGAGAAGATGTATCTCCTCCCTATAAAATGGAGACACAAAGGAACAGGATGCTCCTTCCAAACATATCATGTCAGGTCTTCTTCCCAGGAGTGAGCTGAATACAAACAGCAGTCAGGAGCCTTTCCAGGACTGCTCAGCTGGCAGTCCAAAGGCAGGAGCTCCCCAGCACCTACTCTCCCACCTCCAACTATCCTTATCTCCAGTATGGTTCCTTGCCATCTCTGCAGTGATCTTCATCTTTCCTCCAGCCTTGTGTCAAAACTCTACTCATTACTCTCTGCATATTGGCAGCTTATCACTGTTTCTTTTGCTGGCTGCATTTCTTCTTTGAGAGAAGCTGGGATCTGTGACAGAAGCTGCACCAGGACAACCTCTTTTGGGGGCAAAAATGACAGGGATGGGAGGGACAAATCATGCAAGGAAAAGAGCACTCTGGCTTTTTAGGATGAGGACTAAAATACAAGATTTTTTTTTTTTTAATACAATTTAACAGTTCTCAAACATTTCATGTTCTAATGGTCAGGCACAACAGATGGCCAGTACAGAAGCTTAGGGCTGTCCTCTCAACAAACATGTTGATTATTAATGCAACTTTTTCTGTTGTGCTCACCAAGAATACAAGTATCTTTGATGCTTTGGCAAGACTGTAAGTACCAGACACCTTATTAAATAACAAATGACAGAGCAGTCTTAAGAAGTATTTGACAGAAGAAAAAACAGAGCTGTATTATTTGTATAAGCAGCTGCAAATGGAGATCCACCTGTGATCTGAGAGAGAGTAAACAACTGTGAAAAGTCAGGTTCTTAACCTTGCAACCTTCATTGCTCTGTTAAAGCCCTTTATGTTTCTTTTTAAATCACATTTTTCCTACATATTTTTGACTTTCAAATGAAATGATACCCTCCCCACCACATTCAGAGTTGTCATTGAAAGATTGTGTTACAGCTGTTGCATCTCACTGAATTCAAAACAGTCTAGGTAGAAGCAGTGAGAAAGAATTTATTTTTTTAATGCTCTGATACAACCCACTGATTGTGCCATCTGTCCAACACATGATGAAGAATCTCTAAACAGAGAATAGCTGTAGGGGACATAGTACAGTATTTGCAGATCTGTTCTTGGTAAGAGATAAGAGCTTGTATTAAAAAAGCAAATTCGGCTTTTTTAACACAATATATTAGATATGCAGAATGTTTCTGGCATGAAGTGAGGAAAAAATAAAACAGCAGCTCTGTCCAGATGGAGGGGGGAAGTACTGCCAAAGGCAGGACAAGAAAAAGGTGCTTGATCCTGTCTGAAGACCATGTCAATGCAATCTGCCTATCATGAGTTCAAAAGAAGATGATGGGAGCTCTGTAGATGTCTTTCAGCAATGCAGGAAGTCACATAAAGAATAAAAAATACAAAGCTCAAGTTACCACGGCATGAGTGTGCAAAAGTACTCTAATAAAAGTGACAGCTCTAAGTGCTTCAGTTAAGTATTTTATAGGACTGTAACAGCTCCATCCATAAATCTGCCCATACCAAATATCAATTATGTGGCATCTATCTCACTGCAATAATTTCTCTAAATTGGCTTCTCACTGGCACCTCTCCAATTATTCTTAGTAAGGATAGTATGTCTTTATCCTTTTGACTGGCATAGGACAACATATCTTCAGAGAGTCTGATATATTTATAGGTCATTTCACCTCAGAAAAACCTATGTCTGTCTCAGGAATTTCAAAGACTCAGGGAATAGCAGCAGAGATCAGAGACAGACAAATCTTCTACCTATTCAGCAGCTCTGCTTGGATGCCTCTTTGAAATGTCTCAGGCTGTGCTCAGGGCTGAGTTCTGCCACAGAGAAGGGACTGGGGCAGTGCCAAGCAGGCAGTGCAGGGCTGGAAATGCAGGGCTGGGTTAGGAGTGCCCAGCCCCTGTAGGTGCAGAGCTGGATGAGGGCTAGAGGAGTAGCTTTTAGGCTGTGGAGATTGATGGTCTGTTCAGTTTTACTGCCTGCAGACCCCATGGGCTTGATATTCTCCCTTCTAAAAATGCATACCCAAAATCCCAATCCCTATAGCTTGCAAGAGCCTTTCAGGAACATTGCTCTTAAATTGGATGAGAACTGAAGCTTTTTAAAGTCATTATATAAATACTTGTGTAAACACAGTGAAAAGAAACATTCTTTCCTGTATGCCTACAGCCCAAACTACAACTTAAAATATTCAGTGGCAATTTTTTTCTCCCCACAGAATATAAATTATACATTGGAATTTGAAGCACAGCCCATGCAAATACTGCAGTTTAAATAAAGAACAAGTTAGCTGTGCTTTGATTACAAGGTCTTAAAGAGTTTTACTTCAAAAGGCAAAAAAGCTTGTAAATTTAGCAAGACAAACACAGAAAAAAATACCTAAGACTGGCTTTGTGAAACCAATGGAGTCAGTATACTTCAAAAACTTTTAAATTGATTACTAGGTTTTTCTTAAAACACAACTACTGTGTTTTCTCTCCAAGTATTCCAACTTGCCTAAAAATCAGCAATTTCCATTCTACATACTAAGAAAACCTGCAAGATCAAAATGTCACAAGTACAAAAATTCAACAAGTTAAGAGTGATCCAGCTCTGTGCAGGAGGGATTTACAGTCTATTAACATAATAACCATCCTGTTGCAAGCTATTAACCTAACCATCTCATCAGCTTACCAAATTCAGTTTTAATTACCAGTGCAACAGCAGTCATTGCCTTCAGACTTCATTATGCTGGGCACTGTGCAAAGAAAAACTACATGATTGTCCCAGTCCTGAAAAGAACTACCAATGTGAGGAACAGAGACAGTGAGATGTTGTGAAAAGAAACAAACCAACAAAGAGCGCAGCCTGCTGCTGCTTCTGGGTCACATCCAGTGACCCAGGCAGGAATAACAGTGGCACCATCAGCTTTGTAAAGAAACATTTACCAGTAGATCTCACAGAGGATGGTCAGTGGCATCACTCCTGTTTCTGAACTGGAGAAAATGAAGCACAGAGAAGTATGCTTGGAGTTGCCCTGGGTAACCCAGCAGGGCATGAGGAAATGCCCATCTAGTGCTTCCTAGCTCAGTTCCCCATCTGCTGGACTAAGGTGTTTCCAATCTAAAACATAATTGAAAACTTTATTGGAGTATAATATAAAGGTCTTTTTCTTAAGAGGTCAAGTCCAGATAGAATATTGGAACAACAGGCAGTGGACACTCATGACAACAGATACTCATGTTGACATCAGCTCATAAAAATTGTAGAATTTTATGATTGTCTATGCTGCTAAACACTTTGTACATAATGAAGTCTGTCTACCCCACTTCATAACTCTGTGAGATGTATGGGGATAACCCAGTGTTGGAGACAGTACTGCTTCAAACTGAAGGATCCTCCATAACTCATAATTATCAGAGCTTTCCCTCAGGTGACAAAACCACCCAGCAATTCCCAAGCCTTCAGTTGGCTAATGTTGGCAATAATTCCTTCCTCCTGCCTCAGACTGTAGACCTGTGATGCAAATTAATTGTTAGTATCATTAACTAAAGAAGTTATATCTTTGAATATGTGTACATGAAACTCTGTGTGCAGTGGCAAATCATAACAAAAGCAGATTAAAAGGTAAAGATGTCAGTTTAAAACCAAAGTGGAACAAAAATGTCAGGCTGACTTTATATATGAAAAAATAATCCTCAACACAACCTAATCCAGATACTGCCTTTTTTTTTAAATGTAGCTCTAACAAGGAAAAAAAGTATATAGATTTAGATAACTTAAAAAGGATTTCCTGGGTTTAAAAATATTTTGTCACAAATGTGAACCAAAGATAAAATTTACATCTATGCAACACAAACGAAAATATACCTGTCTACTACTCAGCCATCCTGTCTGACATCTCTGCCCCTCTCCCTTACACACAGTGATAAAGGTTTTAGATTCTCCAGTTAACTGAGGACGTGGTCTAATTTCAGAACTGATTAACAGTTCATCTTTAAAACAGCTAATGAACCAGTTGTGATACCAACCTTTATGGGGATCTCTCTTGCTCCCCAATCTCCATTCCTGCTGAATACTGAGGCTGTGCAATGGTTTGCTTATTTTTCCTGCAATATTTCCTCTTGAAAAACAACATTCTATAATGAGGAAATATAAACTACTGAGACCTATCACAAGACTTTTAACAATCTTCCCACCACTTAGGCTGCCCTGAGTACCACTTTAATGCATAGTGTGAATTTATGTTAATACTGTCACTGAGGTTGGCTCTAAGTTTCTTAAGCACTTCTGATTTATGCCTCCTGCTCCTGAAGGAAAGTAAAACAAACAAGGTTAAGGAAAGACCTGGTATTTACTTAACATCAAAACTTATTTTAAATACATGTTTTGGGTTTTAGGCAAACAACAACCTTAAGTGTTGATTCTAGGAGGTGGAAAATCTTATGAAAACAAGAAGAAACTAATTTTATGTGAATGTAAAATTAAAATGGAATGCTAACACACATTCTGGATCTCTGAATTACTAGGTTTTTCTCAAAACTGCTTAAAACAGCAGCAGTGATACAATGTACTTGGAGTTTATTTTCATCCTAGAATTTCAGTGCGCTTTTCTAAATGCTAATTAATTAAACTTCAAAAGGCTCCTGTGAGATACAGTAGGTAAGTATTATTGTACCTATTAGGCACATATAAACCAGAGTTATGATGTTTAATTATATTCAGAGTTGTTTCTTTTTAAATTGATTTTCCTCTATAAAAGAAGATGCTGATGGTCTATTACTTTTAGGACAGGTTTTTATGAGTTTAGTTTTTAATAGGCAACATTTCACTGCACCTATGTTTGCATATGCATCCATTTATTTAGAGTTTAAAAATACAGAGCCAACCAAGAGCTAGGAACATTCTATACAATTGGTTTGAGAGATAAGCCTTAAACTAGAACTAGGAGTAGTTATGAGAAAAGGCACACTGATCTCACCAGAAGCCTCTTTTTCCCTTGTTTATAATTTTGGTAACTTCCCAACCAAATTCAAAGGTAACAACACCTCCCCTCCACATAATCTAGGCAGTTCTGATATAGCTAGAGTATTTCCCCAGGGAAATATTGTTCCAACCTCTAAAGGTTAACTACAATCATGGAAACACAAAACTTCTAAAAAGTTTTTGTGTTTATCCTATTTTAACAGTTTCATTACTCAAATAAATCATCCACTGTTTCTTCCAGCATTCTCACATCAGGAGCATTCATGATGGTTTGTGTCTGTGGTGGATGTTGCATGTTATTATGTTATTTGCAGCCAAGGACAAAGCAATCAGGCAGGATTATCTGCTGCTGCCCAGGCACTCACTTTGAAGGAACACACAATCAGTGCTGAACAAAACCTGATACCACCTCAGCCCGGTGTGCTCCAAAGTGAAATGATGCACTGCAGAAAGTGGTACCCTCTCATCAGTTTTCAATTTAGCACAGTTCAGTTTTTTTGAGTATCCCCTGCTGGCTCCCAAGTCTGCATTCCATTTAAGTTCCAGAAGGACAGAATATATTTAGTAATTATCTAATTGTAATAACCAATTGCTAAGTCTTTCAGGAGCAGATGGAATAATAAATATGTATGTGTTCCAAAACTAAAACACGCAAGGCAATACAATTCTACTAATTATTAAGTTTGCTTTGATACAATATGTCATCCAATAGTATCAGACAACATGCATCAGGAGGATTTGATTTCTTGCATTTGGTTGTTCAAGAAGCAAATTCTCTGTGGAGCAGAATCTGTTTTGCTTTGCTACTGAGTCTCTGGAGTATCCATGTAATTATCACTGTGATTTTCATTCCCAGCCAGATTAGTGACAGTAGAGACTAAAGTGTCATCTGCAGGCTATGGCAAAAGCTGTCTGTCTGAATCAGCCTCTACTAGCTCTAGTGAACCTTGATAAAAGAAGGCAGAAGGTCTAAAATACTAAGTACCATAATTTAATGCATTTTTCTTTCCAAGACAAAACACTGCATTTTCAAGAAATGGGATGATTTTTCATTTTCTGAAGCAATACAATCAGCAGCTTGGAAATTTCCTGCTAGTACAGCACGTTAGCTGAACCCCTGATTAGGAGGCAGGAACTTCCACATCATCTCTTCCTATCAATTTCTTTTCAATTCATCACATGGGAAAAATCACTTTTTTCAGGCCACTCATTACATATCAATTTTCCAACAGGGGCAACTTCATTCCTGAAACCCAAGACTTTTCACTATCCTGCTGAGCAGAGCACTGCCTTTATTTCCCACAAAGGATCTCCTAACTTTCAGTAAGGGGTTCATGAGACTGAACCATTCATGTTTGTTTTGTAACTTTCAAGTCACGAGCCATTTCTCTTCCAAGATAAGATTGTACCTAAATGGTGGCTAGACTGAGTAATTTAGGCTACAGAAGCATAAAGAACAGGCAAATATGTGATGAGAATGGTGTTATTCATGCAACTCAAAGTAACACTGCAAAAAGGCAGTTACATCAGTAGCACCACTTTTGGTCTAGAGACTGGATCTGCTCAAGGTCAGTCACCACTCTACTTCTCACCTGGGACTTGTGGTAGAATCACCATCCCTGGAGGTGTTAAAAAAATGAGCAGATGTGGTCCTTTGTGATGCAGTTGACTGGGCACGGTGGCATTCAGTCAATGGCTGGACTTGATGATCCTGGGCCTCCTTTCCTTAATGATTCTATGATTCTGTGATGAGGTATTTACCCTTGGGGGCTTAGTTTTGACAAATAAGCTTTCTGCCAGAGTTAGGTGTTGCAAACAGAAAAAAAAAAAGGTATAATCTACTTCAAAACAAAAATTAATTACTTGAAAGTATATTACTCTCATTATTATATAATGAAATCACCCTGATAATCTGAATCCACTACTCCGTGACTCCCATGTTATTTTATATATATATA